>QNTS01002569.1:136491-155954 GCA_003317085.1 Hucho hucho | reverse complement strand
CAAAAAAAAAAAGAAAAACACAGTTTAGGCTGTCAGTGAGGGGCTTAATGGGGGGTGCTGCTGTCAACAGTATGTGTAAGGAGGGTTTAGATTTGATAATCACATCAGAGAGGGAAGCCCTGTTTACTCTGACCGTCACAGCTGAATAAACAGAAGAGAAATAAGAGGGGGGAGGGAGAGAGCGAGAAAGAGCGCGAGGGACAGGCAATGTCTGCCTGTCGCAATGTCTGTTCATCTCACTCCCGCTCTTCCCCACACCCTCCCTCCCAGCCTCTAAACTAGAATGAATCACTGTGCTTTGAAGTGTTCATATTCTGAGGAACCTTCTTACTCGAAGCTCAGTAAGCTGCCATTCTACCAAGTCTTTGATATTGGACTTAGTGTCCTGGAGCTGCCAAATCACTGTCACACTCATCATTTAAATTCAGTGGATCATGAAATGTTGTCATAGCAGAAGCAGCATTCAGTCTGTTCAGGGCGGGAGCAAAAATTTGTCCGAGGTGTGTGTGTGCACAGTGCATTCGGAAGTCTTCAGAACACTTTACTTTTCCACATTGTTGCGTTAGAGTCCAATTCTAAAATGGATTAAATCGTTTGTTTCCCTCAATCTACACACAACACATAATGACATAGGCTCAAGTCTTCTTGGGTATGACGCTACAAGCTTGGCACACCTGTATTTGGGGAGTTCCTCCCATTCTACTCTGCAGATCCTCTCAAGCTCTGTCAGGTTGGATGGGGAGCATTGCTGCACAGCTATTTTCACGTCTCTCCAGAGATGTTCGATCAGGTTCAATCGGGGCTCTGGCTGGGCCACTCAAGGACATTTAGACTTGTCCCGAAGTCACTCCTGTGTCGTCTTGGCTGTGCGCTTAGGGTCGTTGTCCTGTTGGAATGTGAACCATCGCCCTCAGTCTGAGGTCCTGAGCGCTCTGGAGCAGGTTTTCAAGGATCTCTGTACTATGCTTCGTTCATCTGTCCCTCAATCCTGACTAGTCTCCCAGTCCCTGCCACTGATAAACATCCCCACAGCATGCTGATGCCACCACCATGCTTCACTGTAGGGATGGTGCTAGGTGTCCTCCAGACGTGATGCTTTGCATTCAGGCCAAAGAGTTCCATCTTGGTTTCATCAGACCAGAGAATCTTGTTTCTCGTGATCGGAGTGTCTTTAGGTGCCTTTTGGCAAACTCCACGCAGACGGTCATGTGCCTTTTACTGAGGAGTGGCTTCAGTCTGGCCACTCTACCATAAAGGCCTGATTGGTGGAGTGCTACAGAGAAGGTTCTCCCATCTCCACAGAGAAAATCTGGAGCACTGTCAGAGTGACCATCAGGTTCTTGGTCACCTCCCTGACCAAGGCCCTTCTCCCCGATTGGCAGGGCAGCCAGCTCTAGGAAGAGGGTCGGTGGTCCTAAAAACTTCTTCCATGTGTTCTTGGGGACCTTCAGTGCTGCAGAAAGGTATTGGTACCCTTCCCCAGATCTGTGCCTCAACACAATCCGGTCTCGGAGCTCTACAGACAATTCCATCGAACTCATGGCTTGGTTTTTGCTCTGACATGCACGATCAACTGCGGGACCTTATACAGACATGTCCAATCAATTTAAAATTTACCACAGGTGGACACCAATCAACTTGTACAAACATCAAGGATGTCAATGGAAACAGGATGCACCTGAGCTCGATGTCAAGTCTCATGACAAAGGGTCTGAATACTTGTGCAAATAAGGTGTGTATAATATATATGAGAGAGCGGGACAAAAAATGTGAAAAACCTTTTGCTTTGTCATTATGGGGTAGTATGTATGTATATGTATATTTAAGCAATTTTAGAATAAGCCTGTAATGTAACAAAATGTGGAAGAAGTCAAGGGGTCTGAATACTTTTCTAACGCACCGTATACATGTCAAGGCCACTTTAGTCAGAAGATAAAAATGAATCAGAGACTAGTGAGCCAAGCAAACACACAAAACGGAAAGTGTTGGTGGAGAATGTTGTTTGCGTCGACACACCCATAGGAGAGGTCAGTAGACTGCCTCACCTACACAGGTGACTTTCATACCACAGTAAACTAATTTACACTACATGGTGTTACATCAATGGATCTCACTGTACTGTGTATACAAACCGTCTACTAGTTCAACTACACCACAATGAAACATTGTTTTACAGCACGGCTAAAAGCAGCACTAAAAAACACCTACTAGTTCAAGAGCACTTAGATTTCACAATATAATCTCACCCCTCTACCTGTTCTAGCTCAATTCATCACTAAGCCTCTTTCTTTTTCTCTCCCTCTTTTCCCTCTCATTCAGAGACTGTTCATAACAGGGCAACAGTCAGCTCAACAGAAATAACCAACAACCCCCATTTGACATGAGATAAATACACCCATCTGGCATCTGCTCACCAAGTGTGTGTGTGTTGGAAGACTGAACATGTGTGAACATGAGTGAAATCACCACTTGATCACCTCTCAATAGTGTTTCCCCAAAGCAGCAGATCTAGGAACCGGTTCTCTCCCAAAAGCAGATTAGCATAATTGGGGTTAAAAATTCCATAGCTGATCCTGAACCAGTCCATCTATGGAAAGTGCAGCTGTGTCCATGTAAGTTTACAGTAGTGTATACAGTATATAAGCCACGTGTGTGTGTGGTCTGAGAAACACACCAGCTTAAGACAGTGAGTCATGTGTAAGCAAGGGATATGTGTTCAATAGACCACACGAACCACAACAAAAGAACATGAACACTTGGCATGGGTCTTCCAAGCCAGCCAACCTCCGTATGTAAACTATAAGTCATAATGAAGGTCTGACTAATCTAGTTTGAAGTTAAAACAGTTCTCCTAAATGGATGTACGGTGAGTCCACACTCTTTGATGGTTAAGACACTCAGTCTATAAGTCTCTCTCATACTCGTGTCTGACCCACCTTTGAGCGTCACCCCTGCGTTGTAGTTCCCGCTGAAGACAGAGTCCGTACTGGGTGTACTGCAGAGGTACGCAGCGCTGTCTGAAGACCTAACTTCCCGTATCCTCAGCTCCACCACGCTGTCCCCCAGCCGCACCACGCTCAGGTCACCACTGGTCACCCGGTCACTTAGCGACACGTCTGAGTACCTTTGGTCGAAGGTGGAGATTACTTGGATAGACCCCGCCTCCCCCTGCTGCATGGTCCATTCAAAATCCTGCTCCCTGGGCCCCTCGTAGTCAGTGACATCACAGCGCAGTGAGACAGGTTGGCCCTCCACGCGGAGCAGAGGGCCAGGGGACACAGACACCACCCTGGCATGGGATACACCTAGAGAGAGAACACACACGTCATTGACAGATATGCATAGATAAAATCTGCAGAATCGGCCACAATGACAGCGTTCCTACCACATCAGACTTCCTTAGCTAACCTCTTGAAAGCCTCTCTGCTTAACAATACTCATACAGTTGAGAAATACATGGATATATTTAGCACAGGGCAGGCTAAATATACACTTAGATACTACCTTTGGTTTGATTCGTGTCCTATAAAAACGGCCACATAATGACACCTGAACCCTAGCATCGCTGCACTCAATGGGTGAATCAAAAATCTAAAGTGGTTCCTCTCCTTGATTCCCACTGACATATAGTAACAGGTGAAAGCAAAGCCCATGGTAACCTTTTTAGACTGGAGTAGAAGAAGGAAAGGAGCTGAGGAAAGGAAGCCACCACAGACTATTTAGCCACACCCATACAGAGAGAGACAGTCTTGCTAGAGAAGGGAACAGCCTAGACCACTTACTCTAGCCAGAGAGAGAACACCTACATAAAGTACAGGCTTGTTTGGATGGGCATAGGGGAAAGAGCAGCAAACATGCACATGTGCACACACACACCAGGCTTGTCTGAACAGGCTGAGGGGAAGAGCGTGCACATGCCATGGCCAGCATGGAGCAACACATGCTCCCCCACCTACACACCACAAACCAAAGAACAGTATCAGGACAAACTAGAGGTCAGCTCATTTGGCAAGAACAAAGTGACGACGCACCAGCAGCTTTTAAAAGAACGACCCCACAGCTCAGAAATAGTCCCTGTTACATCCCAACTGGAACATCCAAAGAGCAAAGTCTTCTGGGAACATTTCCATAACGCTCTACTTCTAATAGTAACGTTGGCAGCATTCCAATATGATCCTACACCACTGCCTTAGTTGGACGTTCGTTTGGATCCTTAGTGATTTACATTTCACTTCAAAACGCCTTGTTGACATACAGTATACTTAACCCTTTTTCCTGTCCTAGCATTTTGGGACACTCAAGGAACTGGAGAAATAGACGTTTGAGGGAAGGTGGTCCATAAAACATTGCTGGAACATTCTTGTTCTGGGGATGTTGTCGCTTTGATTTACTCTACGTCAGAATAGAAGGGATATTATACTGGCTGGACACCACTTAGGAGTGTGACTAATATTACCACGCAGCTCTTAAGCCACCCCTATCCAAACAAACAGTCGGACAGCCCAGTTAAGGAGAGGAAAATGGGGAGACTTAACTGGTCAGGTGGTCTATGAGTAGTCTAGTAGATCATGGATTTACCGCATCGGAACCGACCAACTGAATCATACAGCATCGGAACAATCAGTCTTCCTGCTGTGTTCATTCTACTAACCCGAATAATGCAGGCTATCGATAACTCGCTCACACACACACGGAAGAATGGGCAGTAGTACCCCATTCATAGGCGCCAACTACTTTGTATCTTCTGACCAGGGCAGTTTGGTTTTGAGACCCGACGCTTGCTCTAACATTAACACGGTTGTGTTAACATAAGGAACGCATCTTCATTATAAATATACAATGTAAAAAAGTTGAAATTACTACATCTTTTTAGGGTTAGTGTTCCCGCATGGCCATATCTCCACGTTATATCACTTGTTTACGGAAGACATAAGTGGCCACCTTTGCTAATTAGCAGTCTAGCGTCCCCCGAACACCTGTATGTAATCTGAGGAAGAGTAGTTGGTCACATAGCTTGTTGATCTGTGCAAAACTGCATCTTTTTTTTTATTAGGAAGATTATTTCTTGCCAATATGAAAGATAAAGGGCATATGAGCATATGCTGCAAAAATTGTTAAAACACAGCGTTGGAATTGTAGTTTACATGGAGGCGACAATGGGCAAATGTAACTGCTGAAAACCATACAGAGGGTTTTGTAGAGCTAGGGCAGTAGTACGTCATCAACCATGTTTGGGGAAGTGTGCATGTATTTATTATTTAGGCCAGGGTTGTCAAACTAATTTTGCCCCGGGGGCCGCATTCGGTCTTCAACAAGGTCCGATGGGCCGCACTGAAAAGTGGTTATAAAAAATATTCCTGTATCAATTGTTTTTGGAATTTGATGCTCTGGCTGTCTAGCTTTCATTTGTGATTTTCTGCGAGCTGGACAGGCAAGAAATTAATGGATGTCCATTATCATTTCTACAGTTTCGATTTGGTTTTAGTAATAAAAAAAAAAGTATATTTAGTTTGTATATTAAATAAGTTTACTCAAACCACCAGTGTGCCGTATATTTGACACCCGTGGTTTAGGCTATAGGTCGAAAAACCATCAGCATGCTTCATATCGACTGGCGCCTAGCCAAACTGTTAGGAAAATCAAATGAGTGTGCTAGTATACTCCCTTAAAAAGACCTTCCCTTGAAAAACGATCTGTCATTAACTGACGTTTAATACTAAAGAAAAATATGAATTAAACAATTATATATATTTTTTTCAGTTACAGTTCATAAGGAAATCAGTCAATTTAAATAAATGAATTAGACCCTAATATATGGATTTCACATGACTGGGAATACAGATATGCATCTGTTGTCATGGATCAGAAAACCAGTCAGTATCTGGTGCGATCACCATTTACCACATGCAGTGCAACATCTCCTTCACATAGAGTTGATCAGGCTGTTGATTGTGGCCTGTGGAATGTTGTCCCACTCTTCAAATGGCTGTGCGAAGTTGCTGGATATTGGCGGGAACTGGAACACGCTGTCGTGCACGTAGATCCAGAACATCCCAAACATGCTCAATGGGTGACATGTCTGGTGAGTATGCAGGACATGGAAGAACTTGGACATTTTCAGCTTCCAGGAATTGTGTACAGATCCTTGCGACATGGGGCTGTGCATTATAATGCTGAAACATGAGGTGATGGCGGCTGATGAATGGCACGACAATGGGCCTCTTGTCACGGTATCTCTGTGCATTCAAATTGCCATCGATAAAATGCAATTGTGTTCGTTGTCCATAGCTTATGCCTGCCCATACCATAACCCCACCACCATGAGGCACTCTTCGCATCATTGACATCAGCAAACCACTCACCCACACGATGTCATACAAGTGGTCTGCAGTGAGGCCGGATGGAGGACAATGGAGGCGGATTAATGGCGATGCATGGCTGTGCAGTATTTACAGTGACATGGCCTCTGCAGAAGTCAAGGCATTCATTTTTCCTGTGGTTCACCGAACAGCGCAAAGCTGTTGTGAAGGACCTTGTCATGGAAGTCGGTTTGTGTTCATACAGGACCTTCCTACCGTCAACCATTCACGTCAATACAGAGATTGGCTCTTATGGTAGAGAAATTATCATTCAATTCTCTGGCAACAGCTCTGGTGGACATTCTTGCAGTCAGTATGACAATTGCACGCTCCCTCAAAACATTTGTGGCCCTGTGTTGTGTGACAAAACATCACATTTAAAGTGGCCTTTTATTGTCACCAGCACAAGGTGCACCTGTGTAATGATCATGCCGTTTAATTAGCTTCTTGATATACCACACATGTCAGGTGGATGGATTATATTGGCAAAAGAGAAACGATCACTAACAGGGATGTAAACTAATTTGTGGACCAAATTTGAGAGAAGTTTTTTGTGCATATGAAAATTTTCTGGGATCTTTTATTTCTGCTCATGAAACATGGGTCCAACACTCTACATGTCGCGTTTACATTTTTGTTCAGTGTACAACTAATCGAACTAAGCTGTTTGGTGCAGTATTTCAATTAAAATAAAGTGTATGAATACGAATCATCTCTCGTTGAATGACAGACTTTCCTGCAGAATCCATACTGTTGACCAGTCACCGACGAAAGGGCGTAGACTCCGGGTGGCTTCAAGAAAATAACGTGCCCGAACAACCGAAAAAACACAAAACGAAAACAAAGATGGATTGGATCAATTAAATGAAAAGGATATTCCTGCCTTGTTCACCGAGATATGATAACCAATGACTGTAATAACAGAAATCCATCAGTGGTGGACGGTGCTCCATTCCAAGTTCAACTACATTAGTTAAATTTTGTCAACTGATGAAGGGGGGATCTATGCGAAATGGACGGCTACGCATCGCGAGTTATGGAGCCTCCATATAACTGGACCATTGTCAAGGCTTGTCATCTTAACTTTTAAAACTAATTTAATAACATCAATTATCTCGCTCGTTCTCCTTTGATTGAACGATTCAAAGTTTCGACTGGGATTTGAGGCTACAGACCCTCACCTGTGACCAACCACCGTAGCCTACATGTAACGAGGAAGTCGGGCGTGGGAAAATCTATTCACATATTAAAAAGGTTCGTTTAGGCAAAACTCACTGTCATGTGTAATTAATTTAGGAGAAACAGCATGATCAGTAAAAATCCGTTGATAACGTTGCCTTTAAATGAATTTGACTAATTGCTTTGTCAATGGAGATTCTTATCAAGTTAAGTGAAAACGTGCCCGCGTGTGCATGTCAATCAATTATGACGATATTATCAGACCGTTTGACAACCCTTTTTCAAATATAACTTACCAATCGATAAAAACAAGAGTAGAAGAGATAGATTTTCCATCCTGCAAATTCGCGTCTTTTTGACTCCCAGTTCGTTCCTTTGTCATTAAAATCCGCCACGGGTGAAAGGAGTCCTCTCGGACCTTCAGTTCAAAAACCCAACCACCGGCGACCTCTCAGAAATCCCCCAAATGCTGTCCACGAGAACCGACACTGGCGAGTAGACGTTCGGATATCGGTTAAATGGACGTGCATGCAGTGAAAGTCCACTGGTAGAGACCGTGTAAACTCATTAATGTGTCATTAATCAGTGTTTGGTTTTGGAACGGGAGAGGGAGGGAACAACGTTGCCGTTTCCGGAAGTCAGTTTTTGGAGGAGGGGAGTAGCGGCGGGATTTTCACAGGTAGGTCTGTCCCAAATCTCATCTCATGTGGTCTCACTAGTGGCTATTTAGAGTTGAATTATAGGCCTACAGAATATCATCATAGATACAGTATGTGTAACGTTAGCGTATTGAAATGTTGCTCTCAGATCATTTCACATCTACAAGGGGCCACTAAGAGGTGTGTAGTTTCATGTTTTAAAGGGGAATTTAACTCAAAAACGATATTTCCATTAGTCCACTGTTGATACAGTCCTAAAATATCTGGCATGTCAACAGTCAAGTTGTCAAGATAGGGTGGGTCTAATCCTGAATGCTGATTGGTTAAAACCGCATTCCAGCCGGTGTCTATTCCACAAGTTACCACAAGCTACATCTAGGATGTTAAAGTGCTTATTTACCCTGTTCCAACTGACTGCGCAATCCACTCTCATCAGCCCAGCCAGGCAATTTATAAACATGATCTCCACTATAATTGTTTCGATATTGAAATTCGATCTCCAGCTGTCGCATAGTAATGAACATGTCAGGATGAGACAGACAGGCAGGCACCTTTTCTCAGCCATTCGAAATCATGAATCAGCATAATTTGTATGTATATTTCTATCGACTGGGTCACGTCCATATATACAGAACAAAAAGACTTAATTGCTGGGTCACGTCTCTGGCAACCAAACCAATAAAACGAACGACCAGCCGGCTTGGGTAGCAACCCTGGATTTATGTCGTGCTATATCTTGTGGATGGAAATATGAGTAAATTAATCAAAATATATATTTTTATTAAAATATGTAAATCATTATTTGAATATGTTGGTAACCCGTTGTATAAAAGTGATAATGCCCTCGAAGCTGGTGTTTGGAAGATATATTGGCATGCCTCATGATTTTTTATTTATACCTTTATTTATTTAGGCAAGTCAGTTAAGAACAAATTCTTATTTACAATGACAGCCTACCTGGGAACAGTGCGTTAACTGCCTTGTTCAGGGGCAGAACAACAGATTTTTACCTTGTCAGCTCGGGGATTTGATCCAGCAACCAACCAGGCTACCTGCTGCCCCAAAACATGTATCAGAAGTGGGATGATGATGTGGCTGGAGACACTTTTCTTCTTAAGTCCAATATCTTGAAAACTTGACTGCTGACATGCAAAACATTTTGGGACTGTCTCAACAGTGGACTAATGAAAAAAATTAATAAGAAATAGTTTTTGAGTGAAATTCCCCTTTAATGTCATATGCACAAGTACAGTGAGATGCCTTTCTTGCAAGCTGTAATCCACAAAATGCAGTAATCAATATCAATTTAGTATTAAAAATAACATAAGGTATACCAAAAACATGTGAAATAAAAACAGGAGAAGTAAGTACGCTATATACAGGGTCAGTTCCAATACCATATTTACAATGTGCAGGGATACTGGAATGATAGATGTAGATATGTATAGGGGTAAGATGACTAGGCATCAGGATATATGATAAACAGAGTAGCAGCAACGTATATGATGATTGTATGTCAGTGTGTGTGTGTGTGTAGAGTCAGTATAAATGTGTGTGCATGTTTTGGGCTCCAGAGCGGTGCAGCGGTCTAAAGCCCTTCATCTCAGTGCTAGAGGCGTCACTAGAGACCCTGGTTTGATTCCAGGCTGCATCACAACCGGCTGTGATTTGGAGTCCCACAATTGGCCCAATGTTGTTTGGGTTAGGTTTTGGCCAGGGTAGGCTGTCATTGTAAATAAGAATTTGTTCTTAACTTACTTGCCTAGTTAAATACATTTTTTTTATTTTATTCTGTGTGTGTGAGCGAATGAATAGGGATTGGTGCTGGGGGTTGATTTCGGACTGGGTTGCAGAAGAACCTGACACCTCTGAAGACTGGCCACTGTATTTGCTGTAGGTATAGTTTTTCAAAGTCATGCTGTGTGAGGGAGGGCAGGGGTTAAAGTTCACGGCTGTCACACGTGTACACACACACACCAATGAGTATCAGGAAAGCCAGTGGGTGGACAGAAGGGCACGTAGAAGGTCAGGGTTCATGACCCCTGGGGACTGGGGCTAAAGTGGGTGCCAGTGGTTGAATGGGACATGGGTGCAAGATGCTGCATTAAGATGCATTTATTTTAACCTCTGTGTGTGTGTGTGTGTGTGTGTGTGTGTGTGTGTGTGTGTGTGTGTGTTGGGGGACGTGTGGTTCCCACAAGAATAGTAAACAAACAAACATTTGACCAACTGGGGACATTTTGTTGGTCCCCACAAGGTCAAATGCTATTTCTAGGGGGTTTAGGGTTAAGGTTAGAATTAGTGGGTAAGAGTACGGGTTAAGTTTAGGGTTAGGGAAAATAGGATTTTGAATGGGACTGAATTGTTGGCTAGCTGTACAAAACTCTGTGTGTGTGTGTGTGTCTGTGTGTGTAAGTAAGCATTTCAATGTTAGTCGGCAGGTAGCCTAGTGGTTAGAGCGTTTGGACTAGTAACCAGAAGGTTGTAAGATCAAATTCCTGAGCAGACAAGGTACAAATCTGTTGTTCTGCAGTTAACCCACTGTTCCTAGGCTGTCATTGAAAATAAGAATTTGTTCCTAACTGACTTGCCTAGTTAAAAAAAATGAAAGTCTACACCTGTTGTTTATGAATCATGTGATGAATAATATTTGATTTGAGCGTTGGTGTGTGTTTGTGGGTCTAAGTGTGTGTGTGTTGGGGACAGGCACCTGGCTGGCAGGTGCCCAAAGCCAAATGGTGGATGTATCAGCTCACGGTCAAATCACACAGTCACCCAGACCTCTACTTATACTGGGCCACACAACAGATTGACTGACCACACACACAGCTCTTATCTTTCTGACCCATTTTCTCCTTACCTATCTTTAACATTGAATGCATGTGAATAACGTCTCTGTCTGAAAGCTAAAGCCTTAGTACCTCAGTGTGACTAACTGAAAGTGACTGACTGTACAATATTAACAACCCAGATAGGAAACTGAAGGTCAAACCACAGCATTCTCACTTTGTTTTAGGCAGTAGGTCCAAGTTGCCTCTCGAACCTGATCTTAGGTCAGTTTTGTGTTTTCTCCCTAACGATTATGGCTATAGGATTTGGGGAGGGTAGGTTGATCTTAGATCTGTGCCTAAGGGCACATTGATTTAACCCAGAGACGGGAAGTGATTAGTTTAGGGGTCAGAGTTCAGACTGTCGAACATGGCTCTGAGTGATAAACCTGAGTTTACTGTAGCCTCAACGTGTATCAGGGATACAGCTATTTTCAACCTAGCTTCCTTTTCAGCTGAAAACCTGGATGTGGGAACTCCGTTCAGGCGTTTCTCTTACGCATGCTACGTAAGTCACTTTATTGTGACTCCTGCCGGTCTGTCATCAAACCGGTTCCCAAACGTTTACTCGCTGTCCGTGACCCAGCCAAAGTCTTCAGGAACATATTCAGATTTCTGTCCACTAACTAGTTTAAATGTGACCCAAAGGAAAACGTTAATGGCCCACAAGTAGGTCCCTGGCCCACCCACTTCCACTATTACTGTTGAATAGTCATGCAAGCAGATTAAATGAACATGGAAGCAAAGCACCATCTAGGGTTTATATTGTAAACAGGTGTGTGATGGAGAGTTTTTTCAAATCAAATTTTATTGGTCACATAAAAATGGTTGCAGATGTTAATGCGAGTGCAGCGAAATGCTTGTAAAAAAATGGATGCAAAAACCTGTGTTAACAGTCATGTGCAGTTCAGCATACACAAATACGCACATGCACAAATACGCACACACACACACACACACACACACACACACACACACACACACACACACACAGCGTCACATCCCTCCCACACACACAGGAAAATGAGGTAAGATGTGTGGAAGCGAGGGCTTCAGATAAGTTTTGCTTTCAGCATCTTTGCTCCCTGCATGCTATTGGTTGGTGCTGTGCCAAAACCACAGCCAAGAGGCCTCAGCGATGTAACAGGAAAACAACAGATTACATGAGCGCTGTGTGAATACAGAGAATGACTCAATTGCACAATGATGTGAATGGAAACATTTTCAGAACTATTGTTATCATCTTGCAGTTGTTAGCTATCAGACCTGGGTTCAAATACATGTGCATTTTGTATTTTAAATACTTATTTCCTGTGTATTTGAGTATTTTCAAATAATGCTGCCTGAATCAAATACTTTATTATTTGAAAGTATTTATATAAATTGAATACTATTTGAAACTATTTTCAAACACACGCTGTCGTACACGTCAATCCAGAGCATTCCAAACATGTTCAGTGGGTGACATGTCTGGTGAACTGGGACATTTTCAGCTTCTAGGAATTGTGTACAGATCCTTACGACATGGGGCTGTGCATTATCATGCTAAAGGTAAAGATCATGCTGTTTAATCATCTTATTGATAAGCTACATCTATCAGGTGGAATTTCTGGGATCTTTTATTTCAGCTCATGAAACATGGGACCAACACTTTACATGTTGCGTTTATATTTTTGTTTCGTGAAAAAAAATATCCACA
The DNA here is from genome assembly GCA_003317085.1 of Hucho hucho. Lineage (NCBI taxonomy): Eukaryota > Metazoa > Chordata > Actinopteri > Salmoniformes > Salmonidae > Hucho > Hucho hucho. The sequence goes on along the minus strand of QNTS01002569.1, from coordinate 143,230 downwards.
CACTAACTTCAATGTTTTTGAAAGTAATTGAAATACTCTAAATAGTATTTGAAGTGGACCTAGGTCTGTCAGCTATTAATCATCGAAAGATGCCATACATTGCCTCAAAGCACAGCTTCATCATTAGCTTTGTGGTCGGCAATAACATAATTCAGTCAATGACTATGTGCCTGTAATTCTTTCGGTTTTATTGACAATCACACAAACATCAAGTTAAGGTCACTACTTCAAGAGGAGATGGATAGATAGGTAGGCTACAACCTATGGATGACACATAAAAACAATGAAACATAATTTATATAAAAACGAGTGTAAAAATCATCTACATTCATTTGTAAAATAGAACACTGTGGATATTTTCTCCTTCCTTTTCTATTCTTTAGATAACAACATTTTCAACATGTAGACTGCTGGAACTCCTTTCCTTGGATCAAAAAGTATATAGGCTAAACCTGTTTACAGACTCATTGCCTGGGGGGGTGAGGGCCTTTCTTCCTGGGCTGGGGTAGCGGTGGGGGTTGCTCCTCATCGTCATCCATTGGTGTCTGTGGAGGCCTCCCTCGAGCCTGGGCTCTGGGTTGAGGCGCGTCCTGGCTGGAGGCTCTGGCATTGGGCCTGGGGCCCGTGGAACCAGGTGGGGCCCCACCGGGGGGTCTCTGCCTTTGCTTCTCTGGGTGAGAAGGATGCTTTGTCTGGCCCTCTGAGTGGTAAGGATGCTGGGGCTTGGTCAGGGGGGCTAGTCTCATTTCTCTTTCGTCTGTGAAGTAGAATGAACAGATGAAATGAGGCAGGGAACAAAAGAAAGACAGATACTGTAGATACCGTAAATGTTTCTGTTCACACAACACTAACACTATAGTCATAGACGTTTGACCTTTGGTCTGAAGCAATTACCTTCAAAGTGCATCTGGCTCTTGCGTCGGCTGCGGCAGCAGCACACCAAGGTGATGATGAGGAGGAGGAGTACCAAGCCCCCTCCCCCGGATAGGATGCACACCATGGTCAAGAAATCAAAACCAAACAGTAAACGACGATCACTCGAGTCTGAGACAGCTGATAGGAGGTTGGGGGATGAGGGGTGGAGCAGAAGAGAGACATTTTAAATTTTTGTCTTTCAGAAACAAGAAGAAAAATGGAGAGAGACGGACAAAAACAGAGGGAAAGAGAAAGACAGAGAGATACACAAAGAGAATTGCAATTGAGCCCTTTAAAGCATACTGTACCGTTGCATGTTGGTTTAATGGGGTTACTTGTCTCCGTGCTGACGTTGTTGACTGCAGAGCAGGTGAAGGTGTCCGGCTCTTTTAGTTGTTTCAGACCGATGGTCAAAGTTGTCTCTGTTTTCCCAACTAGGAGCTTTCTGTTCTGGCTCCACTTGAAAGTCACTCCCTCAGTGTTGGTCAAGGTACAGGTAAAGATGACGTCCTTATCAGAACAGGTGAATTTCACTGAGGGCTTGGAGATCTTTTCTGGAGAGAAACAAAATGGCCACTGTCAGTGTCTCTAAAGGAGAGAATACAGTTATTGTATGGCTGGAAAGAAAGAGAGAAAGAGACCTACCCATCACACACAGTATGAAGGACTTCTCATGGCAAATTTTCCCATCGCTGTCGAACACCTCTGCTGTGTAAGTACCTTTATCTGCCAACGTCAGTTCTTTGAGCTTGAGAGACCCTTCATTGGAGATGTCCTCAGCCTTGCCTGGTTTGATATTTCCCTTCTTTCTTTTAAATATAACGTTGCCATTGTGTTTCCAGGTTAATTCTTTCGAACTCAATTCCTTGTAATTAAGAGGGATGGAGAAGGGAGTTCCACGTTGGATATAATATTCGCATGAAGCTGTGATAGAGAAGAAAAGAGATCAGAATAATTCTCTGTTGTTGCTGACGGTAGCATACTTTTATTACATTTTGGGGCCAATAAAAAGTTAAAAAAATGTGATCTAATTCAATTCTTATTATTGACATGTTTGGTCAAGCATTTATCTACAGTATAAATGACCAATTATGTATTCTACATTTCAAAGTAAAATAAGTCCATTGTTAGTTCCTCATTATTTGTCAGTTAGGCCAACTACCAGGAAAATACGCTCTAAAACAGGCCCGTAAAATAAAGTGTCACAACTTCTACCAAATGTTTTTAACTTGGATCAAATTCAAATAATTCTACTATATGAAAAGATGTGTTCAACTGGTTGGGTTAGCCACAGTAACCCAGATGATTCTATTACATCTTCCTGTTCTTGTGTACTGGGTGTTTGAAACAGAACATGTCTAAACCACAACTGTCTGAAAGGCCACAGACACGACAACAGGACCTCCTCAAATCAAATGGCACAGATGGTCAGATTCTGCCTTCTCCTTGAGTAAATAGGATGTTAATCTTGGTCAAATGACCGATATCTTTTAAATTTATATATCAATGGTATTTGACATCAAATAAATTACATTGACATGGAAATAACCTCTTAAGTAAAGAAATAAGTATTGTACCACAATGATCTTAAAATATCTAAATAGCATTTAAAACATCCATACAAATCATTCTAATAATGAGATAAAATTGCGATATCAAATCATGCAAAGGAAAAAAATAAAATAAACGACAATGTTACATTTACAACACGTAATAGAGGCACCACAGAAGAGACATTTTCAACGTCATTTCTCATGCCCACGTTGTTGTTCATTTTCTCCCTAACATTGCTGTCTATTGATAACCATCAATAGGTAAGAGCTTTTTATTTACCAGATTGACCCTAATTGATGATTATTTAAATGAAAGGGGGGGGGGGGTTAGAGGGAGAGTGTCTTACCTGCTGCTGGAATAGAGATAAATCCAAGAATGACAAGGAATGCCAGTGGTAATGTACAGGACATTGTGTTGTTACTACATGTACTGTGAGAAAAATGTACAGGTTTCAATTTAGTAGTCAGACTCTTTTCTGGGTGTCAGTGTGTGTGTGTGTGTGTGTGTCAGAAGAGGAAATGATCCAACCAGCAGGACCTGCATGTATCTACTCCCTCAGCAGTGCAGAGATGTCATATCTTAAAATAAACTACAAACGAACTCTTCATCTTATCATCAGTATCAACTCAGGCAGTTTCTCAGGCACGTCCTAAACACAACCTTTTTTAACAAAACGTTTTTTTAAATTCATCCAAAAAAGACATCTAGGCTACATTCACTGTGTGGCATTAAATGCCTCAAAATTCCATATTAGGACATTCTCATACATTATGACGATGTCAAAAATGTAAATAAAAAAAGGAAAAGAAGTACATTAGTCATATAACGTTGACTTATGATACTGGTTTCAGATCAGCTTTTCCAATCTCAACGTAACACTAGCTCATCTTCAAAACTGACCCTGGGTCTGTACTTAGGAGTGGCAAGCTCATACACTGTATTCACTTACCAATTCCAAACTGAGCCCTATATACCTACTGGAGAGCACATCTGAAAGGATATAGACAAATGAAAGCAATATGGCAGAATGTGTTGATAACTTTCCTTTCCTCTATCTACCAGAAGTACCCAGGTGTAGGTGACTGGGCTTGAATTGGAATGGGGCAAGCCAGTGAACTACAGTTTTCATGGATTGTAGAGCTATGCTGACATCTAGTGTTACTTGCATCACCTGCACTTTTGAATTCAAATAGCCTTTTGTCAACTTGAAACAGTCAATATACCGGTAGTTTTAGTTAGCCTATGCTACGAGAGAATGTACACCTTGCCGGTGTGATGAAATAAATCGATTCGGTGTTATACGACGATACGAGCGCATATTTCAGCGGGCGCTTCGTAAACCACGCCCCCAGTGGGCAGAGTCAGGCATGTTGAACTGGGACGCATTTTAATTGAAAAAAAGCCTCTCATTTTACAGTGGGTCCGCCATGGTTCTGTGTAGCTAATATATTTGAGACCAGTATATTGCAGTTAATTTCGTTTTTGACTTTAGTAAAATATCTTTGAGTAGTAAACAGGGAAACAACGATCAAGTCCCAGACAGTTCGCATTAGAACATACCATCGTTTACTACCTTCATTATTGGGGTTATCTGGTTACCTGGTTATATGATGAGCTCGTTGACAAAACAGACCATGGGAGGCCTTTTTACACGGAGATGTATTTGTCAACGGCCAGGAGGTGGGTCTGTGTAAACTATGCGGTTATATTGGAGAAAGGTTTATAGCAGTGAATGTCATCTATTAATTTACTGTTATAGTATTTCTAAGTATCTGCCATATAACAGCCAGGGAAACTATACTACTCACTTTGCTAGAACATTCAGATGTATCTGCCTCACGGTGGCGCTCTCTACCTGAATTATTAGAATTCCCTGGTGATCACAACAAAACTACTTATTTTGCTCAAATAGATATAGAATTAAATTGTTTTCTTTGAAAAGATGGGTCTGACCAGAATAGAACGTTCAGTCTTCTGCCTGAGCGTGGCGCTGTTTACTGCAATTTTCTGTAGTCTTTTAACCAGAACAAAACATTATTATTTTTTTTACTCAAATAGAGATTTAAATAAATGGTGTTTCTTTAAAAAGATGCGCCTGGCTGACATGGACTGTTTCCTCACCTTACATGGACGGTTTTCTCAAGATGGTTGTTGGTTATTTACCAGGTAACAAGAAGTAAAAAACGAAACAAGGAATGAAGCCATAGACTCCTTATTTTACTAAACTATATATTGTTACTTTGAAAAGATTGGCCTGGCAGACATGACAAGTACATTAAGGGGAAAGGATCTACAGACACAGAGGATGATTATATTTCTGCACATCTCTTTATGTGCAATGCTGGTTACCATGGTTATCAGAAATGCAGGCAGGATATTGAATGCTACCGGACTCAGAAAAGTAACAGAAGTAGGCCTACGGTATCACAGCAATGTCAAACAGGTGTTTTAATCAGAGTATCCAGTGTCCACAGCAACACTATTGAGTATTCTCTACCCCCAGTGCATGTGGTGTACTATGGTTTTAGCCATGCTCTCACTAACCCTCATCTTTTTGCTTTGTCTTCCCTTCCGGAGGGCCTGAGGCTCTAGGACCGTGACTGAGGACACCCTGGCCTGACACCTGGACCCCTACAACTGCTACCTGCCTGAACTGATTTAGTCTCCTCAAGTCACTGACCCCTCCCCACAAACCCAGATACCAGATGATTGGATACCATTATTTACCATGATGTCTTTATGAAAAGCCATCTGACCATAGGGTCTTGAACTGTTAATACTTTCTGGATCTTGTCAGAGCCTGCTGGCCATGAAAACTGCTATTGCTATTTCCTTATTGAAATGGTGAATAAAGGAAGACAATGCTTTCATTTTCAATTAAGACAAAATGAAGACAATGTTGGAGATTAAATTATTTTATACGGTCTGTATCTCAGGCTTGTGCGTGCGGTGGAGGAGATCTTCGTGGGCTATACTCAGCCTTGTCTCAGGGTAGTAAGTTGGTGGTCTGTTGATATCTCTCTAGTGGTGTCGGGGCTGTGCTTTGACAAAGTGGGTGGGGTTATATCCTGCCTGGTTGGCCCTGTCCGGGGGTATCGTCGGACGGGGCCACAGTGTCCCCCAACCCCCCCCATCTCAGCCTCCATTATCTATGCTGCAATAGTCTATGTGCGGCTATGGAACCCTGACCTGTTCCGACGACTATCAGAGGCAGAGGGGACCGTTCACACGGTCCCAGAACCCACGGGACTGAGTGTCTTTAATTTATCAAGCAAGATATTGAGCCCTGCCCATGTCTCCTTGCTAAATAAAGGCTTATCTTTTGTGCCTACAACTCAGTGCAACGATTTTGATGTTAAGGTAGACATGTTTAAGTTTTTTTAGAAACATCAAATCAAATTTATTTATAAAGCCCCCCTTACATCAGCTGATGTCACAGAGTGCTGTACAGAAACCCAGCCTAAAACCCCAAACAGCAAGCAATGCAGGTGTAAAAGCACGGTGGCTAGGAAAAACTCCCTAGAAAGGCCAAAACCTAGGAAGAAACCTAGAGAGGAACCAGGCTGTGAGGGGTGGCCAGTCCTCTTCTGGCTGTGTCGGGTGCAGATTATAACAGAACATGGACAAGATTTTAAAATGTTCATAAAACAGGCAGAACAGTTGAAACTGGAGAAGCAGCACGGCCAGGTGGACTCGGGACATCAAGGAGTCATCAGGCCAGGTAGGCCTTGAGGAATGGTCCTAATGCTCAGGTCCTCCGAGAGAGAGAGAGAGAGAGAGAGAAGAAGAAGAAGAAAAAAGAAAGAAAGAGATAATTAGAGAGAGCATACTTAAATTCGCACAGGACACCAGATAAAATAAATACTCCAGATATAACAGACGGACCCTAACCCCCCGACACATAAACTACTGCAGCATAAATACTGGGGGCTGAGACAGGAGGGGTCGGGAGACACTGTGGCCCCGTCCAACGATACCCCCGGACAGGGCCAAACAGGCAGGATATAACCCCACCCACTCTGCCGAAGCACAGCCCCCACACCACTAGAGGGATATCTTCAACCACCAACTTACCATCCTGAGACAAGGCCGAGTATAGCCCACAAGATCTCCGCCACGGCACCAGTAAGCCAGTGACTCAGCCCCTGTAATAGGGTTAGAGGCAGAGAATCCCAGTGGAGGGGAACCGGCCAGGCAAAGACAGCAAGGGTGGTTCGTTGCTCCAGTGCCTTTCCGTTCACCTTCACACTCCTGGGCCAGACTACACTCA
>QNTS01002569.1:96461-135188 GCA_003317085.1 Hucho hucho | reverse complement strand
ACTTAGGATGACCTCAGCAGAAGTTCTTCAACAGGTAATTGATTTGTTTTTGCTGTGAAATGTGTTATGTGTGTGCCACGCTGGCTAATGAATTCATGGCTATGTGAAAAGTATGTGAGGTGCTGTCCTCAAACAATCAAATGTAGTGCTTTCGCCGTAAAGCCTTTTTGAAATCTGACAACGCTGTGATATTGCCAAGAAACAGAGCTTTTGATGAGTATGAAACACTTGTATATTGGTGGATTTTTAATAATTCAACTTTGGGATTTTGAATTTGGCGCTTTACATTTTACCTGGTGGTGTCGGGAGTGGGTCGCTAGCGCCCCAATGATCCCTGAGAGGTTAAGAACAAACAGAAGTACATATCTTTCCATAATTTACCTAAGGATGAAAAACAAGCTTTGCTTGATTTACAATCCGATATGTCAGTCCTTACCCACCCTGCTGATAAGGGTGGGTCGGTTGTACTCATGGATAGGACAGCTTATGTAAATGAGTGTCATAGACAACTGCTTGACAACACCTTTTACAAGAAACTCAGAAGTGACCCTACTTCCCAATTTCAGAACACTATCCTTACTGTCCTAGATGGGTATTTAAGTTCTGGTCAGATAACCAAAAAAGAACACGACTTTTTGGCTATTCAACACCCTAAAATTGCCACTTTCTATACTTTGCCGAAATTACACAAGAATGTTACAAAACCTCCAGGGCGCCCTATTGTAGCGGGCATTGATGCAGTAACAGCCCCTCTATCTACTTTTGTTGACTATTTTATTAGACCACTCGCAGAACAGCTCCCCCCTCCTTTGTAAAGGACACCAGCAGTATGATCTCTATTATTGAATCTCTTGATCCTCTCCCTGAGAATACCTTGTTAGTTACTTTTGATGTCGAGTCGTTATACACAAATATTCCACACGAGGGCGGTATTGAAGCAATGGAACATTTTCTGCTGCAACGTGACCCTAATGAACTACCTTCCAGTGCCTGCATTATAACGTTGGCTGAAATAGTACTCACACATAACTATTTCATGTTTCTAAATGCTTTCTTTATTCAGACGAAGGGTACTGCTATGGGATCCCCCATGGCTCCGAACTATGCAAATTTGTATGTGGGTTACATGAATCCTCTCAAAAATGTTTTCTTGCCTAACATCATTATTTGGAAACGGTATATTGATGATATTTTTGTTCTATGGAGGGGTGATGCAAAACAGCTCCAGGCGTTTTATGCTTTTCTTAACTCCTGTTCTGAACATTTGAGATTTACAATGCAATCTGAAACACGTCAAATCAGTTTTCTTGATCTTCTGATCTCTTGTGAAAATAATGTTATATACACTGATCTTTACAGGAAACCTACTGATCGTTACAGTTTGTTGAGGGCTGACAGTTGTCACCCACTTCCCTTGAAAAATAGTTTGCCCTACAGCCAATTCTGTCGAATCAAAAGAATTTGCAAAAGGCAATCAGATTTCGACAGAAATATGGCTGAGACGCAAAGAAAGTTCAAGGAGAGGGGGTACAAAAATGATCAGATTAATATTGCCATTGAGAAAATTCAAAACAAAACGAGACATGACCTTTTTCAGGGTCAGTCTCGTAAAAAGAAGCATTCTTGCGTTCTAACCATCCGCTATTCAAAGTGCTCTGAACAAATTAAGGGAATCGTTCACAAGCATGGCACATTCTAAAATCCGATGATGGTCTCAGTAATGTGTTTTCGGACCTTCCCTTGGTCGTATTCTCGCGGGGCAGAAATCTCAGAGACCAATTGGTAAACTCTTGATTTACCACCCCAAGATATTCCTGAACAACGTCTATTTGCGCCCCTATTGGATGGAAATTACAAGTGTAATGGCTGTGCTCAATGCAATGGCACTTATAAATGTAGATCCTTTAAACACCCCCAAACAGGGAAACATATCCCAATCAAAGGTGTTATTACGTGCTCCACTAAGGCAGTTATTTATCTTATAACTTGTCCTTGTGGTAAAAATTATGTCTGTAAAACAAAGCGTGAATTAAAAGTACGTATCTCGGAGCATCGTAGCACCATTAGCACCATGACTTACCCAGTTGCGGCCCATTTTTTGGAAGCAAACCACTCGATTTCGTCTCTGCGTTATATTGGCATTGAACATGTCACCCTCCCTAGGAGAGGGGGTGACCTCGACAATTTATTGTTAAAACGAGAGGCTGCCTGGATCTTTAATTTAAAGACCCTCGCTCCCTTCGGTCTCAACGTAGACTTTGATCTGAAGCCATTCTTGTGATTGTGACTTTGCCATTGTAATTGTTTGTAGGCTTACGTAGCCTAAATCTAATCTATGATCGTATGCTATCCATTTGTTTTTTGTATGTTCTTTCTATGCCATTTTAATATCTCAGAATTAACCAATGATATTAGGCCACACTTGGCCATGATTACAGACACCTGTGTGTGTCCTTTGACACTATATAAACGAGTCACCCCGCAGTGTTTGTGATTATACCCTGATGAAGACAGCTTGCCTGTCGAAACGTTGGATATAAAATATTTTTTTGCATCTGAGCTCCTAGAGTGTGCGGCTCTTTTTTATTTTCAACTGTTCAGACGTGCTACCATGTCCCGGACCTGCTGTTTTCGACTCGCTCTCTCTCTACCATGCCTGCTGTCTCGACTGACATTTACTACTGAGGTACTGACCTGTTGTACCGTCTACAACCACTGTGATTATTATTTGACCCTGCTGGTCATCTATGAACGTTTGAACATCCTGAAGAAGAATCAGGCCTTAATGGCCATGTACTCTTATAATCTCCACCCGGCACAGCCAGAAGAGGACTGGCCACCCCTCAGAGCCTGGTTCCTCTCTAGGTTTCTTCCTAGGTTACTACCTTTCTAGGGAGTTTTTCCTAGCCTTTTGGGGGTTTTAGCCTGGGTTTTTGTATAGTATTTAACATCGGCTGATTTAAAAAGGGCTTTATAAATACATTTGATTGATATCTGTATTACAGCAAGTTAAATAAAGATTAGTGCAAACTCGAAAGGTGACTTCTTTCCCTAATAATTTCCTAAGGCTGAGGTATTTTATCAGTTATTCCATACCAAGGCTGAATGGCAACAACACCATACATAACTGCAATGCAACTAATTAATCTCCTTAGCACATGAATGTTCAGTCTATTGAATATTCCATCAATGAAAATATGGATTTCTTGGCTGAATTGTTTTTTTAAACCTTCAAAAGCGACACACACATATATAATAAAGGAAGTTTATCAAATAGTTATTGACAGGAAAATTAATTTACTACATTAATTATAGTCACAGCCCTATGGGCCCTGGTCAAAATGTAGAACACATTCCATCTGTTGATTGGGTTTGGCCGGGGTAGGCCATCATCGTAAATAAGAATTTGTTCTTAACTGACTTGCCTAGTTAGATAAAGGTAAAATAAAATTGATGAAGCCACCTGAAATCAATGGCTGCATACCAATTATCCATCCCTCTCCTTGTGGATATCCAAGCACTAGATAGGTATAAGCATTGGCTTGAGCTACTTTACAACATTGTTAAAACCCTGAGACAAGAGGAAATGTGCAAGTCCACACTGTGGTAGAAGGACAATCGATACGCAGCCAATGTTAATGGTCCCACACCTTTTGAGTCATTAGTAAAAAAGGGTATTCTATAAAAGGGCAAATAATTGACAACAGGCTGTTGCAGTAGTAGGTAAGACAATAGATCCAGAGCTGTATAGGCTAATTATGGACTTTAAAGTCCACGGCAGATACCCGGACAATGCAACTTAAACGGAACTGGTTGTCATTACACAGAGGAATATAACCTTTGAGATGAAGGGTAAGATTAATTGCATCCCTATGCTCAATAATATCCAGAAACATACTTTGTGTGAAAATGACCCTCTGGTGTTAAGGGAACCTATCAAATGTCCAATTTCAAAAGATGGTGAACTGCATTATAAGTGCACCCTGGTCAAAAACTCTCCATACCTGGCCAGTGATCAGAATACTTGAGGAGATGAATTCTATATTTGTGGATTCTCACAGTAGCCCACATGGGGCTCATTGTAAGGTCCACAAGACCTAAATGGCCATTGGGGACAGATTTTACTGGCCAGGGATGTCTGCAGACATTGCACAATGGGTAGGTGTTACTCCCACTACTATGATCACTGAAACTCTGCTTTTAATTGCTATTCATGGAATATGAAGTGCATTTTTTAAATTTGATGTGCCCTTACAGAGAATGTGGAGGCTTGACCAATGTCACATGAACATTTTCTCACGTCTTGTATGCATCTTCTCTTCTTAGGGATGAGCACACGAGGACTGGCAAAACCTCTCGGACCGCACGGGTTTCATTTTACGGAGGGTAAGTCCGGGTCTTTTATCCTATACGTGTATAAACCATGGTAACCTATCCTTTGTGAGACTTAAAGGGTTTTGACAATTGGTAAACAGACACTCATTTTGTCTTGCCTATACCGTCCGCTTTGGGGCTCCTTAAAGACAGGACCTCTTTCACCAAAAGTGTCAGTGCCTCATTTGGAACCCCTCCCTCATGAAAATGCCCATATAAGGGCATATGAATGCAGTACCGATCGCTTCCTCTGGATGTCAACAGTCTCGAGACAGTGTTTTGATTCTGTTCAGATGCTTTAGAGCAGAGAAGAAGAGGAAATAAGGAAGTGCCTCTTTGGAACTCTATAGGACTGGATGCGCGCTCTCGGGAAGCGCGCACTGTGTTTTTTTACCGTCTTTAGAGCTCATTTTATATTCCGGTTGATTTATTATAGTAAATCTACGTAAAAGTGTTCCTAAGGATACATTTAAAATGATGTTTGATTGTTCTTGGACAAGTTTATAGGTATAAGTTGAACGAGTTCTAGTCCCGTTTCAATGGAGGTGTGGACGCTGTAGTTTCTGATTATAACGCGCGAACCAAATGGAGATTTATGGATAAAATACATGACTTTTTCTAACAGAAGAACCATGGATTGTCTTCGTTGGACACTTAGGAAGACCTCAGCAGAAGTTCTTCAACAGGTAATTGATTTGTTTTCGCTGTGAAATGTGTTTTCTGTGAACCGTGGAGGCTTATGAAATTATGGTAATGGAAAAATGTTAGGCGCTACCCTCAAACAATCAAATGTTGTGCTTTCGCCGTAAAGCCTTTTTGAAATCTGACAACGCTGTGATATTGCCAAGAAACAGAGCTTTTGATGAGTATGGAACACTTGTATATTGGTGGATGTTTAATAATTCAACTTTTGGATTTTGAATTTGGCGCCTCACATTTCACCGGGTAGTGTCGGGAGTGGGGCGCAATCCCCAAGAGGTTTTAAGGTACCCCAATGTCCTTACTGCCAGGGAAAAAACATATTTTTAAACACTCCTATAACAGTAAGTCTCACTTAGCAATGTCATGTACTTGAACAGTCAGGTCAGAGGGGGACTTTGCTATGTTTACTATGTTTCCAATGAAAAGCACGCCAGCTGCCAAGTGGGCCCCAACTGACTGGTTCTGACACTTTTACTGTTTGGGAAAAAACAAACGTATGAGCCATTGATTCAACACCTTTTATATTGGCAATACATTTGCTAATAACTTAAATTGCTTTTTAATAGTGTGATAAAAACACTCACAGCATTTAATGTACAGGTGGAAATGTCTCTGGTGGATATGGGGGACAAATCGCTAAGTCAATCCTTTCTATTCAAATGTATGTTTTAAAATACTTTTTACATCAGCAGTTGTCACAAAATGCTTTCAAGATCCTGTACCTTGGCTAAAACCAGTCAAATAATGCAATGCAGAGTGAATGTCTAGAAGTTATAAAACTGAACGTTTTGGCCAGACCCATCTCTTGAAAGAAAACACAATTTGATTCTATATCTATTTGAGCAAAATAAGTAGTTCTTGTGATCTCCAGGAAATCCTAATAATTCAGCTAAAGAACACTACAGGCAGAAAAATCGACATGTTCTATCATAAAGTGAGTACAATTAGTTTCCCTGGCTGTTACATGGCTGCTACTTAGAAATACCATAACATTAAATGAATAGATGACATTCGCTACTATAAACCTTTCTCCAATATAATCGCATAGTTTACACAGACCCACCGCGGACCTTTTTTTAAAATAAATGTCCCATGGTCTGTTTTGTCAAAGAGCTAATCATATTCTAAACACTGGTGGTAACCAGATGATCCCAATAATTAAGGTAGTAAACGATTGTATGTTATATTGCGAAATGTCTGGGACTTGATCGTTGTTGTTTCCCTGTTTACTACTCAAAGATATTTCACTTATTAAGTCAGACGAAATTAACTGCAATACACTGATCTCAAACACATTAGCATAACTAGGCTACACAGAACCATGGCGGACCCACAGTAAAATGAGAGGCTTTTTATCGTATTAAAACATGTCCCAGTCCAACATGCCTAGCTCTGCCCACTGGGGCGTGGCTTACGGAGCGCTCTCTGAAATAAGCGCTCGTATCTCGTATTCCGCCGGATCGAGTTATCACACCGGTATTCAGAATAATAATCATCATAAGCAACATCTCCCCATTTTAATCCTTTCCTTGACCTCGGATGACTTCAAACCGTAAGGTAATCGTGGTCGACTACATTGGATGTGAGCTTGAACAAACACACGACACACCCATAATAGTCCTCAAAATAAATACAATTACTTTCATATAGCTCGCGTTTGCGTTCGATGGCTGACCGACGCTTCACTTCCTCTCCTGTCCTAGAAAAATCGGAATGTCCTTGCAATATACTATGGTATTGGTTGCTGTTAGCCTAATTCTACACGCCGGAACTTCTGCTTACTATTCATTTTTTTTGTTGTTGATGAAAATTGATTTAGTATGCTCCAACTGAATTTAGGATCACTACTAGTGCGGTGAATTTAGATTTAGATTCCGACTTCTCCTCAATACCTCAACAGAACATGGCAGGATATAAATGTCAAATCAGCTGACGATGGCGAACAAGTTGCACCCCTTGTTTTCGCTGTTCCGTTCTGTTTTCACAAAAATATTTAATTTACATTTCTATGGCTGATTATCCGTGTAGTCGCAGCTAAGGGACCGTCTTAAAAGCAGTAGTAGTGCGTGGATAAAACCCTCCCCGCAAAAAAAGCCTTATTACATACAACCTGTGTTGTGATAATTGCTTGTTTGCTCTATAACCTGTTAATTAATCTGCCTTGTGACCGTGATATATAGGCCTAAAAGCCGAGACAATAAGACAGTGACAGAATAAATTCAACCACATCTTTTTTTAATTTTTTTATCACAAAACCAGATAGCAACCTCTGTCCAGTGAAGCCCACAAAGCATATTGCATGTAAATCAAATCAAAAAACGTTGGTCACATACACATATTTAGCAATGTTTTTGCCATTGTAAAAAAAATAAAACAAAATGTTTGGTCAATGGCATCCATGAATACACGCCACTGCTTAAAGTGCAATTTAAAATGTAGTGTTAACAGAAAAACTTAAATAGCTTTGTAACCACATGAAAGAGAACTCAACCCAACTGAAATACATTCAGGGACTGCTACTCTCCCATCCAATTAATTTAATATCATTATACATAAAAGCTATATATATATATATATATATATATATATATATATATATATATATATATATATATATATATATAGCTTTTAACTTCAATAGCTTCCACCCCATGTAACATGCAATAATTCAACCAATTTATTGGTTCAGGGAATTCGTCTGTACAATCTACATTTTCCCAAAATTATATGATAATTTCTATGGCTTAGTCACAGGACCGTCATAAAAGTGCAATTGAAACCTAGTGTTAACAGAAAGACTTCAATAGCTAGCTTACCACATGACTTAGAAGTATTACAAATATTTCTCTTGTTGTTTTACTTTGGCTGTTAAAATCTATTTAATTACATGTCAAACATACTTGCTTTAAACGTTAATAGCTTCCACGCCATATCACTTGCATGAAAACAACCAATTGTTATTGGTTTAGGGACCTCTTCCCTCCCATCTACGGTAATTACTTTAAAAAAATGTTTTTACTTTGGCTATTTTAAATGAATTTTATTATATGTAAAAAATACTTGCTAAAAACTTCAATAGCGTCCACCCCATATCACTTGCATGAATACAACTAACTGTTATTGATTGACAGGACATGTCTGTACGATCTATGGCAATTCCTTTAACCTTTTTGACACCGGCAATTTTTTCTATGAATTTAAATGTACTTTACATTAAAAATACTTCCTTAACTTCCGTAGCTTGCACCCAATATGATATTAATGAATACAACAACCTGTTATTGCTTCAGGGACCTCTTCCCTCCAATCCACAATCCTAACTCATGTCCAGTCTTTCAGGTCTGCAGCAGCCCATGGAGCCACCCAGGCCCATTCCCAGGGAGCAACCAGACTCCTTTCCCAGGTTACCCTACGTACCCCAACTTTGGAAAGCTAGCAGTCCTCCAGAACCTTCCCACATGGCCAGTGAACTAGTACAAACAGAGGCTAGTATACATGAATAAATACATACACACAGTTGAAGTCGGAAGTTTACATACACCTTAGCCAAATACATTTAAACTCAGTTTTTCACAATTCCTGACATTTAATCCTAGTAAAAATTCCTTGTCTTAGGTCAGTTAGGATCACCATTTTATTTTAAGAATGTGAAATGTCAGAATAATAGTAG
Organism: Hucho hucho; assembly: GCA_003317085.1. Taxonomy (NCBI): domain Eukaryota; kingdom Metazoa; phylum Chordata; class Actinopteri; order Salmoniformes; family Salmonidae; genus Hucho; species Hucho hucho. The sequence continues at coordinate 126,442 of QNTS01002569.1, read as the reverse complement.
AGAGAATGATTTATTTCAGCTTTTATTTGTTTCATCACATTCCCAGTGGGTCAGAAGTTTACATACACTCAATTAGCATTTGGTAGCATTGCCTTTAACTTCGGTCAAACGTTTCAGGTAGCCTTCCACAAGCTTCCCACAATAAGTTGGGTGAATTCTGGCCCATTCCTACTGACAGAGCTGGTGTAACTGAGCCAGGTTTGTAGGCCTCCTTGCTCGCACACGCTTTTTTAGTTTTTAGTTACATTTTCTATAGGATTGAGGTCAGGGCTTTGTGATGGCCACTCCAATACCTTGACTTTGTTGTCCTTAAGCCATTTTCCACAACTTTGGAAGCATGCTTGGGGTCAGTGTCTATTTGGAAGACCCATTGTGACCAAGCTTTAACTTCCTGACTGATATCTTGAGATGTTGCTTCAATATATCCACATAATTTCCCCTCCTCATGATGCCATCTATTTTGTGAAGTGCACCAGTCCCTCCTGCAGCAAAGCACCCCCACAACATGATGCTGCCACCCCCGTCCTTCACGGTTGGGATGGTGTTCTTCGGCTTGCAAGCCTCCCCCTTTTACTCCAAACATAACGATGGTCAATATGGCCAAACAGTTCAATTTTCTTTTCATCAGACCAGAGGATATTTTTCCAAAAAGTACGATCTTTGTCCCCAGGTGTAGTTGCAAACCATAGTCTGGATTTTTTATGGCTGTTTTGGAGCAGTGGCTTCTTCCTTGCTGAGCGGCCTTTCAGGTTATGTCGATATAGGACTCGTTTTACTGTGGATATAGATACTTTTGTACCTGTTTCCTCCAGCATCTTCACAAGGTCCTTTGCTGCTGTTCTGGGATTGATTAGCACTTTTTGCACCAAGGTACGTTCATCTCTAGGAGACAGAACGTGTCTCCTTTCTGAGCGGTATGACGGCTGCGTGGTCCCATGGTGTTTAAACTTGCGTACTATTGTTTGTACAGATGAACGTGGTACCTTGAGCCATTTGGAAAATGCTCCCAAGGTTGAACCAGACTTGTGGAGGTCTCCAATTTTTTTCCGAGGTCTTGCCTGATTTCTTTTGATTTTCCCATGATGTCAAGAAAAGAGGCACTGTGTTTAAAGGTAGGCCTTGAAATACATCCACAGGTACACCTACAATTGACTCAAATTATGTCAATTAGCCTATCAGAAGCTTCTAAAGACATGACATCGTTTTCTGGAATTTTCCAAGCTGTTTAAAGGCACAGTCATCTTAGTGTATGTAAACTTCTGACCCACTGGGATTGTGATACAGTGGATTATATGTTAAATAATCTGTCTGTAAACAATTGTTTGAAAAATTACTTGTGTCTTGCACAAAGTAGATGTCCTAACTGACTTGCCAAAACTATAGTTTGTTAACAAGAAATGTGTGGAGTGGTTGAAAAATGAGTTTTAATGACTCCAACCTATGTAAACTTATGACTTCAGCTGTATATCCACACACTGAACAAAAATATAAAAACGCAACAAGCAATAATTTAGAAGACTTTACTGAGTTACAGTTCATCCAGTTCATCAGACTGTAAAAATGGGACCCGATGAATCTCTACTTGGCAGTCAGCATTAACCAGGTAAATTAGTGGAAAGGCCCTGGAACAGACTGGCTTCTTGTTCAGGGGTTGTACGTACTTATACAAACAGGAGATAGGCTCTTACTCCTCTGAGCCATCCTGCCATGTGCAAGCTGCATCCGCTCGCACAAGGGCTCCTACTTCCTTCCTTCCTTCAATCTATAAAAAAAAAATGTGAGAAACTTCAAGCATGTATGTGTTGGGGGAAATTTAGTGAGGGATTCATGAAACCATTAGCAGTCTGACCCTATGGGCTCTATTTTAATAAAACTTAAAGCAATGGTAAATCGAAGAACAGGTGGTAGCGCTATAGGTTCAGGGGTGTGTCATAAATATGTATTATCTTTTCACTTTCACAATTGGCGCACTTGCTGGCATTGGTGCAAAAGGGCGGAGTTTTGATGAATAAACAAGTTGTGGGTGTGTCGAGGCTTGGCCCTTCACTGGCCAATCAGAACGTGCTCCATCCCAACCGTGATTGTTCTTATTTTCCGCAATTAACTTGGAAAAATAGGATGATCGAGCAGCAGTGAGGGCTCTTCGATACTGCACGGTACTGTCTTTCCAAGCTAGTCGGAAGACTTCCAGTTGGGTGTGGCGCCATTTCAGTTCCAATTTTCTGGAAGCTTGCTTCAGAGCTCAGGTATTTTCTGTATACCAGGGAGCTAGTTTTTTATGGAAAATGTTTTTTGTTTTTAGGGGTGCGACTCCATCTAGGGTATTGCGCAAGGTTACATTGAGTTCCTCAGTTAGGTGGTTAACTGATTTTTGTACTCTGACGCCCTTCCAGAATCCCTCCACCTACCCAAGGACATCTAGGAATCTTTGGGTTGTCCGAGAATTTATAGCACGACTTTTGATGATCCTTGGTTGGGGTCTGAGCAGATTATTTGTTGCGATTTCAAACGTAATAAAATGGTGGTCCGATAGTCCAGGATTATATGGAAAAACATAAAGATCCACAACATTTATTCCACGGGACAAAACTAGGTCAAGAGTATGACTGTGGCAGTGAGTAGGTCCAGAGACCTGTTGGACAAAACCAAGTGAGTCGATGATGGCTCCGAAAGCCTTTTGGAGTGGGTCTGTGGACTTTTCCATGTGAATATTAGTCACCAAAAATTAGAATATTGTCTGCCATGACTACAAGGTCTGATAGGAATTCAGGGAACTCAGTGAGGAATGTTGTATATGGCCCAGGAGGCCTGTAAACAGTAGCTATAAAAAGTGATTGAGAAGGCTGCATAGATTTCATGACTAGAAGCTCAAAAGACGAAAACGTCTTTTTTTTTTTTTTTTTTTTTTGTAAATAGAAATTTGCTATCGTAAATGTTAGCAACACCTCCGCCTTTGCGGGATGCGTGGGGGATAAGGTCACTAGTGTAACCAGGAGGTGAGGCCTCATTTAACACAGTAAATTCATCAGGCTTAAGCCATGTTTCAGTCAGGCCAATCACATCAAGATTATGATCAGTGATTAGTTAATTGACTAGAACTGCCTTGGAAGTGAGGGATCTAACATTAAGTAGCCCCATTTTGAGATGTGAGGTATCACAATCTCTTTCAATAATGGCAGGAATGGAGGAGGTCTTTATTCTAGTGAGATTGCTAAGGCGAACACCGCCATGTTTAGTTTTCCCCAACCTAGGTCGAGGCACAGACACAGTCTCAATGGGGAAAGCTGAGCTGACTACACTGACTGTGCTAGTGGCAGACTCCACTAAGCTGGCAGGCTGGCTAACAGCCTGCTGCCTGGCCTGCACCCTATCTCATTGTGAAGCTAGAGGAGTTAGAGCAATAGCATTCACACTACTGTAAATTACATTGTGGCTGAGCATGGACATGACAAACTTTGTCAATAAGCAAGAATACATTTATTATTGATAAGGCCTAAAAAGATAATTCTAATCTAAATGGGACCTGCATAGCTAAAATAATGTGGGCCTGCCTACAATGCATAGATAAAAAGGGAATGTCTGCTCACTGTTTTACTCTCAAACTTGATATGTGAATAAAACTTTGGTGATTTAAGATTTATTTTCAAGTGGTCTCAGGAGTCAAAACCTTCATCGACAGTCTTGACTACTTTGCGATTGCATTGGGCAGACAAATAAGTATATTAGTATAGCGCTATTAACATCTTTAATTATTCTGTGATAAAATAATTGTTAAGCTGCGGTCTTGTAAAATCTAGATAAATTGTTGCTTCATTTTCTTATAAATTAAAATCTTTAAGTTTTCCCCTTGACGGACCATCTGTTTTGCTCATTCGAGCTGTAAGGTATGGTGTACAGTAAGTCACATAGTGATTTACGTAGTACAGAACTTTCTTATTGCACTGCTTCAGGGTAAACATGTATTTTTCCAGACCATCAAACATTACAACAGTAACACATTACAATTTTGTCTTTATATAGTGATCACCACTGTAGAGTTGGACTAATTTACATTTCTGAAAGAATATAGGCCTAATATGTCAACAAGTGCTGTAGTCATTCATGTGTGTATTTGCTCATCCCAATGTGTCTGCTAGTAAGCATACTTAACAATGGTGTGTTGCGTTTGGTGACCCTGGCAATGACATGCTGGTCTTTTCAAGGTCTTAGACTCTTCAATGAGTGCTCAATCATCAGTAAGAGCCCGCTGTTGAGAGACTATCACTGACAAAAATGTTGACATTTTCTGTTTGACAGAGATCATGTCAACAACCAAATGACTATTACCATCTAAACCTGATTTAACACCTGCCCCAGCCCTGACTCTCCTCCCTTGATGCCCTTGCCCCTCTCAAGTTACACACGGTCTAATTCACCCACTCTGGTCCCTGGCTCACCCCTGAACTGTGCCTGTTGGAAAGATCTGGACACAACAGGGCTAGCTGTTCACTCCCTGGCCTACTCCCGACCACCTTGCCCAACTCAAAAATGAAGTCACAACAGCCAGAAGTTCCTACTACTGTACTTCTATCAACAGAGAGAAGCAACGCTAAACCCCACATTTCCACTGATAGTCACATGCCTATGAACAATGTCCCCACTAACATCTATGACCCATGCAAAATTACTATTTCCAGACAAAAATTGACAAAATCCACCAACAGCTACTGATACACATTGCCTGACTTCAAACCCCAGCCGGATACACACTCATAGCCTGACATCAAACCTCAGCCTAATACACACCCATAAGCCTGACTTTAAACCTCAGCCTGATACACACTCATAGCCTGACTTCAAACCTCAGCCCAACTGGACACAAACCAAGTTTAATTTTAAACATTGTTGAAATTCTATGAACCTCACCACTCCAGTGAGCAACTCATTTGATCGCAGTGTTTCTGGAACTCAGACGCAACATTGATGTGACCGGTGATGTCAGTGGTGTCCTTCTGCCACAGGTCCTTAGCCTAATGAACAACACATCAACAACATTTGTTCAACATATTTCTTACAAGCGAAGTTGTATATAAATAGATAAAGATATACGGTATACATAGATGTAAAGATGTATTGAATTTGAATAACGTATTGAATTTGAATAACGTAAACTCTTACCTCCTTTGTCAACACTTGTATGTCTTGGCACTGTTGCTGTCTATGCTTCTTACATCTGTCATTGTATTTCTTACATCTGTCTTGTATTTCTTACATCTGTGGCGGCCTTCTTTTCGGGGCCTTTTCTTGGGGCTTGGCAGAACTGGTGGCTTACTGACGTGTTTGGACTTCCCTTTGTTCAGATCCTTCTCTTCTTGCCCATCTCTCCTCTGATTGCTCCAATGTATTTTTTGTGGATCGGAGCGGGCCAGAGGTTGTTTTGCATTATGTGCTCTCTGAAGTGATACATACATCCTTCCTTAAGGATGTTGCTGGCCTGAGCCCTCACGTCTTTAGTAAGATGGAGTGCTTCACTACGCCAAACCATTGTTCAACATGGCAGTTGGGGTCTCTGGTCATTTTCTGTGTCTTGCTTGTCTTCTCTTTAGGCAGATATATTTTCGGGTTTATGAGGAGGATACCATTCCACATTGGTAGTTGTCAAATAAGATTGCCAGAACACCTGGAAGGTAATAGTGGTTGTCATCTAGCGTCTAGCAAGCCTATAATCTTCCACAACTGCCTTTACCTCGTCATGTATCCGCTTGAAGTGATGCGTGAAAGGACACCCACAGATTACTGTGCGGACATCTGGTGTGGTTTCTGTGCCATTGAAGGTTAACGGCTCTGACAGCTCCTCCAACACATCCATTACTTTTGTCAGGAGAAATGGTGCTCTTCAGTCGGTCTTCGCAGAGCGACACAAAATGCTGTACTCATTCCGAAATTTGTTGTGGATCTTTTTTCCGAACGATGCTGTTATAGCCTCCAGGACATGGGCAGCACACAAGTGCAAGAGAGTGAAGTCTTTCACATCCTTTTTGGAGAGTTCTCCCTGGATAAGCTTTTCAGCTCGTCTTAAGTAGGACCTCACATTCTCTCTGTTGGAGGCCAGTAGCACACTATTTATCAGGGCCCAGCTGCAGTCCGTTTCCTCTTGTTTTATTTTGATTGATATTTGTTGTTCAAGTCTTCGGAGAAACTGCATGAGCCAAAATATGATGGGTGGGGTTGAATGCTCATTGGTAAGCATTTCTGCTACTGGGAGCGGTGGTCTGTCTCATCCTTTGGAGTATTAGAGCTCTCGGAGGTTGCTCTAGGATTTTGGTGACGACTACACCGGTGGCATCCAGATACAGAAAGGACAGAAAGGAATGTTGTTTTTTAACCTCTACGGGATTGGTGTCCCCCCCTGTCTTTGATACACTGTAGTCCTGTAATGTTTCTGTAAGGGCACCTACTAGATCCACAGCCCTTGCTAGTTCAAGAGAGCTTGATTGGAGCATATCAGAAAGACATTTGGCATCACCAAGCACTTTACAAAAGGTAACCAAAAGCCCTATGAAATGTGCATCTGAGAAAGAAGGCCCCTTGCCTCCACTGATCTATCACCACTATTTTCAAGTGTAATATACTGTAGCACTCTCAGAACTGCTGGAAGCCTGTCCCTCAGATTACGGCATGCCATGTATCTGCATGCCCACCTTACATCCGTAAGTCTCTGTAGTTCCCTGGGCTGCTGCTGTGGATACAGCTCTTTCTGAACTGCAAGCCACTTGAGATGAAAGTACGAGCCAGATTGGGTCCTTGTGAAGTCTGACCACACTGACTCTGACTAGCCTCAAGTAGGGAGCTGCTCTGGGGTCGGATGGTGATGCAAGGGCTGGGGTCTGTTTGCACCTGATCTGCCTGTTTGTGCTTCTTTAAAAATAAGTCTCTCTCCCTTTTCATGTTTAATTGACACTATGCAAAAATAAGACAGTCTATGGTTACATCTAAGCATCCAATTACCCACATTTTAGTCCAATCTTAATTACAAATCCCCATTATCATAATTGTACCTTAAAATCTACTACCAGCCTAAGTTACTAGTTAGATCATGGCTAGCCCTACGCTGCAGTAAGTAACTTAGCGAGCTATCATTTCTTACACCTTCACGATAGCAAACACGATAGTAACGTTAACAGATTGATAACAATTGTTCATTTTTGAGTTCAAGTACGAAAATCTGAGTTAATGGATTTCAAATTGCTGAATGTTAACTTGCTGAACACTGACAGCTGTAGCCTACTAGTTACCCCACATTAGTTAAACATTCGTATACTGTAACTTACGACACTGCACTGTATATGCGTGTATTACTAGCACAGATGTAAACATAATGTTAGGTTAAATTGGGAACCGATCTCTCTTATCTGGTTAACTGTCTGTTAATTGAGCCAAAAGTCTAACGTTAACTCACAGTGACTCAACTTTCGTAAAAGTTGTTCAGGAAACCTAAAACCGATGCTAAACTTTAAAACTTACTTCAAATATGATTCTTTCACCAATCACGAAAAAAGCTTGTGGAGCTGTGGAAATATTCTCTCCTTCTTCTGTATGTTCTTATTCATCTCGCAACCAATGCTAATGTTCTCTCGTCCTCGATTTGAAAAATGCGCGGCCGAATGTCAAAATAAATGAGGTGAACAAGAGGTGAAATGAGATGTCAATCAGCATCAAACTGCCAGTAGCGAATGAACTTTTGGGGTGGCACCCGGGACACCCCTCTGGCTCCGCCCCTGGTGGACAACTATTCCCACTCCTCCTTCGTTGTACATATGGACACCAAAAGGCTCCACCTGAAGATGTATGTAGCCTTTTACGTTCGGATATCCTGCGTCCGTCTCCTTCAGAATCTTTTGAGTTCTGGCAAGCTCTAGTAAAGCGTCATCATGGGCGTGCATACCTTTATTTACTTCAGAAGTAATGGTTTTCAATAAATGTTTTGCTAAATCTGTGGTCATATTTCTTGCCATAAATTAAGCTGTATGAGTTTTGTTTAACTGACTGTGATACACCTTTCCAAACTGTTCTGTAAATCTTTCCTCTATGAAGGTTTGATGCTGGCGTGAACTTTTTCTCCCCTCTCATATGATTTACATGTTGAAAGGCCTTTACATGTTGAGATCAGAATTTGATGGGACAATTCAGATTTTTTGGTTTAAATTAGTTGACTGTAGATCAGTAGTAGGTGTTCCTTCTGGGATGTGTTGGCCTTCTCCTGGTCTAAATTAGGCGTCTGAGGTGTTGATGAGTGTCCTTGAGAACTCTCTCCCTGACTTTTCTTCTGTTCTCCTCCACACCACACATAGCCAACTCCTGTTGTCTTCAGTGTCAACACCAAAAACTCTACTAGCTACAGTGCTCCAAATGTCTGCGTTCTCATTGGTTAGATTCTCAATGTTAACAGCTATTTTACAAGGTTACCTGTTCCAACAATATCACAGCATTTTCTTCCTGTTCTTTTGCCCTTCTTAAACCTTCCTATGATCTGTATAATGAAATTGAGAAAAGTAACATGAAATAAATCTGAATGTGTTTTTGACAATCAATTGAAAATTAACTGTGTCCTAGTCTCTTGTATGCAAACTATTAATTATAGATACATTTATTTTACAGAAGATAAGGAGAGGTGTGTGCAAGGAAGAAGCCACTGCTCCAAAACCGTCATAAAAAAGCCAGACTACGATTTGCATCTGCACATGGGGACAATGACCTCAAGCCTACTTCCAAAGTTGTGGCAAAATGGCTTAAGGACAACAAAGTCAAGGTATTGGAGTGGCCATCACAAAGCCCTGACCACAATCGTATAGAAAATGTGTGGGCAGAACTGAAAAGGCGTGTGCGAGCAAGAAGGCCTACAAACCTGACTCAGTTACACCAGCTCTGTCAGGAGGAATGGGACAGATTTCACCCAACTTATTGTGGGAAGCTTGTGGAAGGCTACCGGAAATGTTTGACCCAAGTTAAACAATTTAAAGGCAATTCTACCAAGTACTAATTGAGTGTGTGAACTTCTGACCCACTGGGAATGTGATGAAAGAAATAAAAGCTGAAATAAATCACTCTCTACTATTATTCTGACATTTCACATTCTTAAAATAAAATGGTGATCCTAACTGACCTAAGACATGGAATTGTTGCTAGGATTAAATGTCAGGAATTGTGAAAAGCCAAATACTTTCAGTTAACTTCAACTGTATCTTGATGTTATAAGATCTTAGGTGAGAAAATGTGAAACTACAATAGTATTTTTCAATGGAGTGTTAGCTTTTCAGTACGTTCAGTTAACTCCTGTGTGCATAGTTCTATGATATGTACAGTCGTGGCCAAAAGTTGAGTGACACACATTAATTTTCACAAAGTCTGCTGTCTCAGTTTGTATGATGGCAATTTGCATATACTCCAGAATGTCATGAAGAGTGATCAGATGAATTGCAATTAATTGCAAAGTCCCTCTTTGCCATGCAAATGAACTGCATCCCCAAAAAACATTTCCACTGCATTTCAGCCCTGCCACAAAAGGACCAGCTGACATGTCAGTGATTCTCTCGTTAACACAGGTGTGAGTGTTGATGAGGACAAGGCTGAAGATCCCTCTGTCATGCTGATTGAGTTCGAATAACAGACTGGAAGCTTCAAAAGGAAGGTGGTGCTTGGAATCATTGTTCTTCCTCTGTCAAGATTGGTTACCTGCAAGGAAACACGTGCAATCATCATTGCTTTGCTCAAAAAGGGCTTCACAGGCAAGGATATTGCTGCCAGTAAGATTGCACCTAAATCAACCATTTATCGACTCATCAAGAACTTCAAGGAGAGTGGTTCAATTGTTGTGAAGAAGGCTTCAGGGCACCCAAGAAAGTCCAGCAAGCGCCAGGACCGTCTCCTAAAGTTGATTCAGCTGCGGGATCGGGGCACCACCAGTACAGAGCTTGCTCAGGAATGGCAGCAGGCAGGTGTGAGTGCATCTGCACACACAGTGAGGCAAAGACTTTAGGAGGATGGCCTGGTAAAGAAGCCACTTCTCTCCAGGAAAAACATCAGGGACAGACTGATACTCTGGAAAAATGTACAGGGATTGGACTGCTGAGGACTGGGGTAAAGTCATTTTCTCTGATGAATCCCCTTTCCGATTGTTTGGGGCATCTGTAAAAAAGCTTGTCCGGAGAAGACAAGGTGAGCGCTACCATCAGTCCTGTGTCATGCCAACAGTAAAGCATCCTGAGACCATTCATGTGTGGGGTTGCTTTTCAGCCAAAGGAGTTGGCTTACTCACAATTTTGCCTAAGAACACAGCCATGAATAAAGAATGGTACCAACACATCCTCCAGGAGCAACTTCTCCCAACCATCCAGGAACAGTTTGGTAATGAACAATGCCTTTTCCAGCATGATGGCGCACCTTGCCATAAGGCAGAAGTGATAACTAAGTGGCTTGGGGAACAAAACATATTTTTGGTCCATGGCCAGGAAACTCCCCAGACCTTAATCCCATTGAGAACTTGTGGTCAATCCTCAAGAGGCGGGTGGACAAGCAAAAATCCACAAATTCAGGTTTCAGTTCAGGAAAGTGTCTTGCACTTTTGTCGTGTCGCTGTTTTTGTTTGTCTCTGTGAGCACCTCTGGGTGTTAGCAAGTCCTCATGGATGGGTAGGTTGGTTCTGATGCGACGTCCCATCAACATTTGTGCAGGTGAAAGTCCGTTCTGCAGCGGTGCGCTGCAGTAGATCATCAGATTTTTTAGGAAATCCTCCTTTCCATCGTGTGCCTTTTTCATCAGACCTTTGAAAATTTTGACTGAACTCTCTGCTAAGCCGTTGGACCTTGGGTAGATGGGTAGATGGGGTTGAAGGTGTTGTGTCGGAATCCCCAGTCGTTAGCGAACGATTCGGAACTTGAGAACTGCGGGCCATTGTCCGAGTACAGTTCAGACCCAACCCCATGTCTTGCAAAGACTGATTTCAGGTAACTGATTTGCTAGAGGTAGTTGGCAGTGTTGCTACTTCAGGGTAGTTTGAGTAGTAGTCGGTAACAACAATGTGACTTTTGCCATTTCAGTCAAAAAGGTCAAATCCAAACTTTGTAGTAGGGTCTGTTGGGTACTGGATGAGGCATTAGCGGCTGGGCTTGCTGCTTTGGCCTGTAGGTCAAACATAGTTTACATAAAGCAGTGGTCTGGCTGATTTCCTGGTTCATTCTTGGCCAGTACAATACTTCTCGTGCTAGTCGTTTGCATTTTTCCTCACCCAAGTTCCTCACCCAAGGCACATTATCTTGCATGTACCCATTGTTCATGATAATCAAAGACTATGATATTGTAGACTAGTCTATACAATTAGCACACAAGTAGTCTAACAAATGGTTAGGACCAAATGCTAGGTTTGGACCAGCCGTTCGGTTCACTTACCTACGGAGCATTTCTTTGCGTAGTGTCATGGGAATGACAATCCTGTTGCCTTTGAACACTATGTCATCCACAATGGCGAGCTCTGCTCTGCACATCCAGTAATCCTGTATTCTCCTTGGACAGTTGTTTTTCTGTGCGGGCCATCCTATCAGTGTTGTTTCTTTCATTGTTTGGTCAGCTGCGGTCTCTCTTTTGATCTGCTCCATTCTCTCAGAAGACACAGGAAGTGATGCTACGATCATGTCGACGTAGGCCTGAATCTCAGTGTTTTTCTGTGTGTTGAAGCGCTCTTTCTTGTCGACTGCTCGAGAAAGAGTGTCGGCGGCAAACTTGAACTTTCCCGGGGTATAGATCATCTTCACAGCATACTTTTTCAGTCTGATCAACATTCTCTGGATTCTCATTGGACAATCATTCAGTGGCTTAGACATGATTGACACCAATGGTTTGTGGTTGGTTTCTACCTCGAAGTCTCGTCCGTAAACTTATTGGTGAAACCTTTTGCAAGCGTATGTGCTCGCCAGTAGTTCTTTCTCGATTTGTGCATACCTTGTCTCTGCGCCTGTCAAGGCTCTGGACGCATAAGCGACGAGTTGCCATGTGTCGTCATGCTGTTGCAGAAGAACTGCTCCCAGGCCAAACTGTGACGCGTCTGCAGAAATCCTTGTGCTTTTCTCTGGATCATAGAACCTGAGCACTGGCTCCTCTGTGATTGTCTTAAGGTTTTTGAAGCAGTTTTCCTGTTCATGGGACCATTCCCATTCATTTTTCTGTTCCAGAAGACATCTGAGTGGAGCGGACTGTGCTGACAGTTGAGGTATGAACTTTGCAAGGTAGGTGATCATGCCCATGAAGCGTCTCACGTCGTCCTTGTTCTTCGGGCGCTCCATGTTGTTGATGGCTGATGTTTTCCTCTGGTCTGGTTTGACTCTGCGTCTGGTAGCCAGGTGCTAAATTAGAACTTGGTTATATGTGAAGTGCTGCAAGTCCTGCCTCTCCCATCTCCTCATTGGTTTTTAGGAGCATTTACCCACTTGTCATCTCCTCATTGGTAAAATAACAACCCAATGTTTATATCCCAGGATAAATTAGCTAGCAACAGCAAGCTAGCTAGCTAAATTGCCATAAATGTTTTAATGCTTTTTGACCTTTCCCCAAATTCATATAATTGGTTCAGTTTGTTTTGATATTTCAACCTGCGTGTCCTGATCGTGTCTGTCGCCATCTGGTGTGGGTGGACACAATCAACTTGCGAGCGATGGCGGTCTGGTCAGCATGTTAGGCAGTGAAAGTTAAATGTGGTTTAGTTTCTCTTTAGGCATGACCTCTTGGCATAGCCGCAGGAAGATGTTTTGGGTGCTGAATTTTTTGGGGATAAGAACAATAACTAAAATGTAAATGTAACAATACAATTGTTATTGTGATAAAATTCCTAATGTGATGAGTAGTCTAAGCATAGGACACAATTCGGTAACAGACACTATCACTGCAACCTAAGTTAATTTCATTCAATACTATTTGCAAAAAAGCCTGCAAAAATCCCTGTTGTGAACAGCTCGCACATTTCTTTAGGCTACTGCATAATTACAACCGGGTTTGTGAGAGAGAGAGCGAGGAGAGAGCGAGAGAGAGGGGTGTTGTAACTAAATTAGTAAACACAAGATTGTGGCTAATAAAACTGAGCCCAAAAACAAACTGTTTCAGGACCATGGACAGTATGCAAGCCATTTAGGAGAAAAGCGCTCACCTCGATCCAGCACTGACAGGTGAAAAGCGCAACAGCACTGTGTTGCTTAGTGGGCTAGTAGCCTAAGCCTACATGTTTGACATATGCAGGGGTAAGCCTACGAGCCAACGGTGAGAATGCCATGTTCCTAATTTGATAGTGTTCCCATTCCCTGTTTAGAATTGTAAACTAATAGAACGTAATCAAAGAAGACTATTGCGACCACTGTTCCTGATCTCTTGATGTCCAACACATGGAGAAGAGAAGAGGGGGAGAAAGAGACCCGACTCAACTCAAACTAAATGGTCTATCACACAGCAGAGCGTCTCTCAGGCTCCAACCCCTTGCAACTGAATAGATAAGAGCATTAGTCATGAGGGCACCGCTTACAAAACAGAGCAGAGATTTCGACCTGGTGCCATCCAACTAAATCCTACAACGTGGACTCACTTATCACCAGAACCTCCCACTAAAGCACACAATCATTAGAAATAATTGTTCAACTAACCACAACACAACAACTGCGTTAAAGGAGCGCAGGCAAGCTGACTTCGATGGTCAGTTGAATAGTGTTTCCTCTGACACATTGGTGCGGCTGGCTTCCGGGTTAAGCGAGCGGGTGAAGCAGAGCAGCTTGGTAGGCCATGTTTCGGAGGATGCAAGACTCAACCTTCGCCTCTCCCAAGCCCATTGGGGAGTTGCAGCGATAAGACAAGATCGCAATTGGGGAGAAATATGAAAAACATGGCAATAATAAGACATTTTGAAACACAGCAAAAAAAACGATTAATACATCCCTGATAAAAGCATTGAATAAAGAATATTAACTGCATGGCTGCAGCTTAATAAACCATTGATCTTACCTCATGCTGCAGCCAGGGCCAGGCGCTGGCAGTCATAAAAACACCAAAGGTGGCCTTGCGCTCCGGGGAGACGCTGATGAAGGCCCGCATCAAGGCATGTGTACATAATGTCCACCTGAACCTGCATAATGATCAGGTGTGTCCTTTTCTGTGTCGTGCTGCGCATCTACAGTTGAAGTCGGAAGTTTACATACACCTTAGCCAAATACATTTAAACTCAGTTTTTCACAATTCCTGACATTTAATCCTAGTAAAAATTCCCTGTCTTAGGTCAGTTTTATGAAATATTCCCTGTCTTAGGTCAGTTTTATGAATACTACTGCATGGTCGGAACTAGAAGCACAAGCATTTCACTGCACTCGCATTAACATCTGCTAACCATGTGTATGTGACAAATAATGATTTGATTTGTTAGGATCACCACTTTTATTTTAAGAATGTGAAATGTCAGAATAATAGTAGAGTGATTTATTTCAGCTTATATTTCTTTCATCACATTCCCAGTGGGTCAGAAGTTTACATACACTCAATTAGTATTTGGTAGCATTGCCTTTAAATTGTTTAACTTGGGTCAAACGTTTCAGGTAGCCTTCCACAAGCTTCCCACAATAGGTTGGGTGAATTTTGGCCCATTCCTCCTGACAGAGCTGGTGTAACTGAGTCAGGTTTGTAGGCCTCCTTGCTCGCACACGCTTTTTCAGTTCTGCCCAAAAATTTTCTATAGGATTGAGGTCAGGGCTTTGTGACGGCCACTCCAATATCTTGTGTTTGTTGTCCTTAAGCCATTTTGCCACAACTTTGGAAGTATGCTTGGGGTCATTGTCCATATGGAAGACCCATTTGCGGCCAAGCTTTAACTTCCTGACTGATGTCTTGATGTTGCTTCAATATATCCACATAATATTTCTGCCTCATGATGCCATTTATTTTGTGAAGTGCACCAGTCCTTCCTGCACAAAGCACCCCCACAACATGATGCTGCCACCCACATGCTTCACAGTTGGGATGGTGTTCTTCGGCCTGCATGCATCCCCCTTTGTCCTTCAAAAATAACGATGGTCATTATGGCCAAACAGTTCAATTTTTGTTTCATCAGACCAGAGGACATTTCTCCAAAAAGTACAATCTTTCTCCCCATGTGCAGTTGCAAACCGTAGTCTGGCTTTTTTAATGGCGGTTTTGGAGAAGTGGCTTCTTCCTTGCTGAACAGCCTTTCAGGTTATGTCGATATAGGACTCGTTTTACTGTGGATATAGATACTTTTGTACCTGTTTCCTCCAGCATCTTCACAAGGTCCTTTGCTGTTGTTCTGGGAATGATTTGCACTTTTCGCACCAAAGTACGTTCATCTCTACGAGACAGAACACGTCTCCTTCCGAGGCGTAATGACGGCTCCGTGGTCCCATGGTGTTTATACTTGCGTACTCTTGTTTGTACAGATGAACGTGGTACCTTCAGGCATTTGGAAATTTCTCCCAAGGATGAACCAGACCTGTGGAGGTCTCCAATTTCTTTCTGAGGTCTTGGCTGATTTCTTTTGATTTTCCCATGATGTCAAGCAAAGAGGCACTGAGTTTGAAGGTAGGCCTTGAAATACATCCACAGGTACACCTCCAATTGACTCAAATGTTGTCAATTAGCCAGCCTATCAGAAGCTTCTAAAGCTGTGACATAATTTTCTGGACCCACTGGAATTGTGATACAGTAAATTATAAGTGAAATAATCTGTCTGTAAACAATTGTTGGAAAAATTACTTGTGTCATGCACAAAGTAGATGTCCTAACCGACTTGCCAAAACTCAAGTTTGTTAACAAGAAATTTGTGGAGTGGATGAAAAACAAGTTCTTAATGACTCCAACATACGTGTATGTAAACTTCCGACTTCAACTGTATGTCTTGAGGTGGCAAAGGGTGGAGAACGTCCTCTCCGAGATCACGACAGATAAACAAAGGTCCAGTTTGATAAGCATTTCTACTTCTCTTGTTTGTGGATGAAGTTGGGCCACGGTTCAGGCAACCTCAGTGCTGCATTGCGTCTGTTTTGAGACATCTCCCAGGATGTGGAGTTGGAGCACCAGGCAGCCTGTGTCTAGCTGTGTGGGAAGGTGAAGGGGGTCAAGAGACTTTGAATCCAGTGTAGTTATGCTTCCTTTTGCTGCGTCGAGGACTGTTTTTTCTCGTCTTGCTGCCATGCCTAGACCTTAATGTTACATGTTATATTAGTACATTGTCTTGCAGGTGTTTTAGCCTTGTGTTGTCTGTGTGTCATTCATTTATTTAAATTGTATTTTAATACAAACCTTGGCTGTAATCTCCTCCACAACACTCTCTTCTCTCAGTGCCCTGACCCGTTCCTTCAGCACATTGGCACATTCGAGGGCATCAAGTGCACTCGCCTTGGCGCCCTGTAGGGTCTTGGCCACAGGGCCCGAACAGTGCTTCACAACACAGTATGCTGAAGTAGGTTCTTCCTTCGAGTGCCTGTTTGTGCAGTCCCCTGATTTATGCCCTTGTTTCCCCCTTGACACTCTTGTCATCCTTCAGAATGTCAAGTGTGGAGAGGAGTGCTGTACGCGGAGCAGACACGCCAGATGGCTTTTGTGGGTACGCACCATCTGGTTGGACACAAGCCAAGGATGTTGGTCACTATTATTCCACACCAGAAAGTGACTCGTACAACTGTTTGCGCTCGTGTGACTCCCGTATGACGACTGCCACGCCCTGCACAAAGTTCAGTGTGTCAGCCACAAGGCTGTCGTGGAAAAAATGATCTTCAAATTATGACACTCATTCAAGAAACTTGTGAATTCAATAAGACTTTTAATTCAGAGTAATCAAAAGTCGAGCTGCCCCGGGAAAATCAGCTGACTCTGTGTCTCAGAGCACAGCCTTTATAGTATTTTCCTTACATTCCATACATAGACCCCTCCCCAAGCTTTACAGCTTCCCATATGTCCTGTTTCAATAGGGGTCTTTGTTACATTGTCTTCTGGCATCCTGCTTCCAAATGGCCTTCCTGCTGGCCTCCTGTTTATCCTCAGATCTGTTATCAGTTCCAGATGGCTTTCCTGCTGGCCTCCTGTTTATCCTCAGATCTGTTATCAGTTCCAGATGGCCTTCCAGCTGGCCTCCTGTTTATCCTCAGATCTGTTATCAGTTCCAGATGGCCCTCTGCTGACCTATTTAGCCTTAGCCACCTTCCTGAGCTCATCAGATACTCTGCTTTAACAAGTCCTATACATTATATATGTCTTTCTGTCTTACTACTGATCAATCAGAATACCGAAAATGTAATAATTGTAGTGAGTTAATCTCCCACAAGGCTCACCTCGCGCGCAACTTCTTGCACAACCAACTCCAGAGAATGGTTAATACAGTGCACATACATGGACCAATGACATACAGTACCTCTTTCTTTACCTGTACTCCTGAAAAACATGTTACTTGTGCCATTAAGGCTGTAACCCTGGAAACATTCCATTGGAATGTTTAAATGCAAAAAGATTTCCTTTACATACAAGAACAGAGTTTCAACGTTGGAGTCTGTAGCATTGTAAAATTCCCAAAACTCAGTGTGTGGTCGACGTACTGGAGATTATATGACAAGTGTTCCATAGTGCCATCAGCAGTCAGGCCATAGAAGGAACACTCTGATACGCGCAACACAGTCTCCCTCTGTACAGTGTGAGACAGTTGTTGAAGGATCTCATTCTGAATTGTATCTGACATCCAATTGTCTCTTCTCATAGCCCATTCCCGTTCCTTGGGTAGATTGTATGTGAGTTCTATAAGGAACTCGTAAAGCAAACCATCACAAGTTGTGTTGCCTTTGAATGGGACTACCTTGAGCCGAGAAAGCGAATCGATCGGAACAACAGCTCCAGTACATTCCTAGCAGTGCACTGTTATGTAGCAGCCACATCTGACAGCAAGGGTGTGCTGCCTAGAGCAGTTCATTTATGACTCTGTGTGTAGATGTGACTTTTCATGTTCTCTCGGTTGCTTTTGCACCTCTTAACAAAGCTGCTATTGATTCACACATTTTCCTCATTGATCAGCTTTCTCTCCACTGCTTTAACACATGAGAAGCAAAGCACTCAGTCATCTTCCTGAACATAATGCAGACACTGCCATTTCTAGTAAAGGCCCAGTGGACAACATTTTATATTAATATTTTTGTTATTATTCATATTTTTCTGTTATAGCACCCTCAGCACCCCTACTTCCCACGCCTATGCCTCTTGGTGGAAAATAAAATAATGTTACATTTAAGTAAATAATGTTTAATAGCTGCAATACAATTACACTTATATATTATTTATATAATCAACTAATCATCAAGTTTTGATTATTTGAATCAGCTGTGTAGTGTTAGGGCAAGAAACTCGGTCCAGAGGACCCATCTGGTTGCCATGTCTTATAAATTATGGTTTTGGGGCGAGAGGTGGTCAGGGGTTTTGAGTGGGAGTGTTTGTTTGGGAGAAGTTGGGCTCTTTCTTTCCTCTCCCTTCCTTCCTTTCTGTGTCACCTCTCCTTTCTTCCCTCTTTCTTCTCCCTCTCCTCTCACCTCGTCTTCATTATTTTCCATCTCCCTGTCTATCTTCCTCTCCAAGAGAGCCGACACATCTCAGATCAGATCAGCATCAAACAAACTCTTCCTCTTCAGTATCAACGCAGGTATTTTCTCAGGCACGTCCTAAACACAACCTTAATAAAAAACGCTTATAAAATGAATGTCAAAAAATACATCTAGGCTACATTCATTGTGTGGCATTAAATGCCACAAAACTATTTGGACATTCTCATAAATGATGACGATGTAAAAAATAATAATAATAAAAAAAAAAGATATTAGTCATAGTATAAAGGTCCCTTATGATACTGGTTTCAGATCAGCTTTTCCTAAAAAAAGCTCATACACTGTAGTCCCTTACCAATTCCAAACTGTGCCCATGTGGACAGTAGATCTGAAAGGATTGGACAAATGAAAGCAAATGGTAGAATGTGTTGATACCTTTTATTTTCCTCTATCTAACAGAAGTGCCAAATTATAGGTGATTGGTCTTGAATTGGAATAGAGCAGGTGTCATGGATTGTAGAAATATGCTGACATCTAGTGTTCTTTAAAGTTAGTTGCATCACCTGCACTTTGGACAATTGCCTTTCCCCAAAATTTTAGTCTAAGAGATAATTTACACCTTACCAGTATTCCTCATCATCATCAGCAGCAGCAACATCTCTCAATTTAATCCAAATGTCCTTTCCTTGACCTCGGATGACTTCAGCAGGTCTGAATGGTTGACTACGTTCCATGTGAGCGTGCACACACACACACACACATACAGTGGGGCAAAAAAGTATTTAGTCAGCCACCAATTGTGCAAGTTCTCCAACTTAAAAAGATGAGAGGCCTGTAATTTTCATCATAGGTACACTTCAACTATGACAGACGAAATGAGAAAAAGAAATCCAGAAAATCACATTGTAGGATTTTTCATTTATTTATTTGCAAATTATGGTGGAAAATAAGTATTTGGTCAATAACAAAAGTTTCTCAATACTTTGTTATATACCCTTTGTTGGCAATGACAGAGGTCAAACGTTTTCTGTAAGTCTTCACAAGGTTTTCACACACTGTTGCTGGTATTTTGGCCCATTCCTCCATGCAGATCTCCTCTAGAGCAGTGATGTTTTGGGGCTGTCGCTGGGCAACACGGACTTTCAACTCCCTCCAAAGATTTTCTATGGGGTTGAGATCTGGAGACTGGCTAGGCCACTCCAGGACCTTGAAATGCTTCTTACGAAGCCACTCCTTCGTTGCCCGGGCGGTGTGTTTGGGATCATTGTCATGCTGAAAGACCCAGCCACGTTTCATCTTCAATGCCCTTGCTGATGGAAGGAGGTTTTCACTCAAAATCTCACGATACATGGCCCCATTCATTCTTTCCTTTACACGGATCAGTCGTCCTGGTCCCTTTGCAGAAAAACAGCCCCAAAGCATGATGTTTCCACCCCCATGCTTCACAGTAGGTATGGTGTTCTTTGGATGCAACTCAGCATTCTTTGTCCTCCAAACNCTCCAGATCTCAACCCCATAGAAAATCTTTGGAGGGAGTTGAAAGTCCGTGTTGCCCAGCGACAGCCCCAAAACATCACTGCTCTAGAGGAGATCTGCATGGAGGAATGGGCCAAAATACCAGCAACAGTGTGTGAAAACCTTGTGAAGACTTACAGAAAACGTTTGACCTCTGTCATTGCCAACAAAGGGTATATAACAAAGTATTGAGAAACTTTTGTTATTGACCAAATACTTATTTTCCACCATAATTTGCAAATAAATTCATTAAAAATCCTACAATGTGATTTTCTGGATTTTTTTTCCTCATTTTGTCTGTCATAGTTGAAGTGTACCTATGATGAAAATTACAGGCCTCTCATCTTTTTAAGTGAGAGAACTTGCACAATTGGTGGCTGACTAAATACTTTTTTGCCCCACTGTATACACACACACACACACGACACACCCATAATAGTCCTTAAAGGAAAGAAAAACACTTTCACTTTCATATGGATCACACCTGCGGGCGATGGGTGACCAAGGAATATCAACTCCCAGTGTAATAGGTCTAGTCATTATATTCTGTTGCATTTATGGCGGAGAATTCGTCAATGGTAAGTCAGTTGATTTCGCCGGGCTAGTAGACTATTTATAATTGGAGTCGAGACACAATTAAAGAAAGCTGAGATTTCAGTCTAGTAAGAGCTAGTGTTTGGACGCGCTGATCCATGATCGACGCTCCTTCACTACTTTCCTGTCCTAGAAAAATCCCTTGATGGATTGTCCTAGGAATATATTTGGTATTGTTAGCCTTTTTCTATTACTTTTGCTTACGAAAGTATTTTCTTTTGTTGAGATAAAAAGTGATTCAGAATACTTCAACTGAATGTAGGCTAATTACTAGCCTAGCTAGAGTTAACCTTACGGTCTATTCCCCACACTTTCTGTTACCTGCCCTAACAGATTTTTGGTTTCAGTTGCGTTGGGGCCTTAGTTTATTTTCTAGACAGTGCACAAAGGGGAAGACTGTTCTATTACAGGGTAATTACATTGTAACTTACAACAACTCATCCCATTATTATACCATATGAGGGCAATCTGACTGTCATGTTAACTGTGGTGTAACTCTGTTTTCATCCCATAGCAGCTGGATCGTCCACCACCCGTTATGTCATCACAAACGGCAATGTCATTATCAACCCTTAAGAGGTGGTTCGAACAACGTCAACCGCCGTCCAGGTGAAAGGAAGCATTATGTGGTACCATCTAAACCACTGCTCCAAAGTCCCGATGGAGAGAAGGAGACAACCACCGGACCATGAAGGAGCCAGTATGCTGATGTGCCGAGTGGAGAACAGGAGGAGGATGACGCAGGTGCAAAAACCTGCAAACGATGGATCCAAACATGGGATGGACAATTGTATATCTACTTTGGTAGATTTGTTGATTGTACCTGGAACTGCGTCATTTAATGAATGTGCTAAATGGAAAAATGTTCAATGTACTCAGAGAAAATACTACATTCCTTTGTGTAACATAGAATACAGGTTGGCATTAGGTAGCACTAAAGGCAGGAGTATATTAAACAACACTAATTTGGGAGAACATGAATGTGCAGCATATGACATAAGAACTGAATTAAATGGTCCTCATAATGATATTTACTAGAATCAACAAAGATTCATGTACTGTACTGACTCTGTATGAACAGCCTTAGGAGAACAGGTACAGGCGATGAGCAAAATGACATGGGAGAATAGACAGGCTCTAAATTGGCTTCTAACTGAGAAGGGTGGAGTCTGTGTGATGTTGGGAGATGAATGTTGTACTTTCATTCCTAACAACACAACACCTGATGGATCTTTCCCAATAGCTATGACCAAACTGAAAGGGTTATAGACAAGAAGTTAAGGACAGTGTGGGATTTGATACCCATGCCAGGGACTGACTAGACTCAACTTTGGGAAAGTGGGGTGCTATGTTTGCTAGACTGACTTCATCTGGTAGCAATGGGACTGTTGTGTCCTATCTCTGTTGTAATCTGTTGGTCCAAAATACAGTTAAATAGATGGAGATAGGTCAGTACCATCCCACAGTGGTTGTTAATTCTGTAATTGGGGCTCCTGGAAGAGTAGACAAATAGACATGGTGTAGCTTGTAATGCTCTTGGAGGACCACTTGATTGTCATTTTGGTAACCCAAACTGTCTATATGGGGTAATTCCAGGAGGAGGATATGCTTGCTATGATTGAAGTGATCAAGGTTTTCATGTTTTCAGTAAAGCATCTGACTACTGATTTGGAAGTTGTGCATGTACACAAACCTTGTCGTAAAGGTAAACGTTGCAAGTGGTGTACTAAGGATGAGAGAGATGGATATCATCATTAACTAGAACCATTTTCTGTACAATGAGACAAAGAAGAAACTGTCATCTATGTAAGGATGAGGAATGTGCTTGATTGAAGACTGATCAGTCACTATATGTATAACCTTGTATCATGAATTGTGATGGTTTATTGTTTTTCATATCTTCCACAGCACTGAGATGCCCCCAGGCAAGGCTATGCACTACATGCTCATTGCTTCTACATTCATTAGTGTTTATTTATGTGGGTTTCTTATTTTTGTTTGGACTGGATCTTTTCCTCCTTTCTCGTTCGAATGGAGGTTTTTGGTCCCGTCCTTTATGTTTAGTGGAGTTTATATTCCTGTGATTTTGATTGGTGTGGTTGGATTTATTCTGCAGTCATCCTGTTGTCACCTGGTGGTCATGTTTTGTGTTGTTTGGTGTGGGACTGTTTAGTCCCAGAGGGGGGTTTATGTGGTAGCAGACATGTCTGAGATTGCATTTCCAATATTAGCAGGCAGAAGTCAGACTGACCGCTCAAGGGCAGAAAGATACAATACAAGATAACTTAGACAGCTGTCAGATGTAGGCGTTAACAAGCAAGAACTGAAATAACTATAGGGCCAATGGGGAGTAGTTCATGAACATATTATAGCACATCAACTGTATTATAGCACATCAACACAATGTATTGTGTTGGTACAGTTTACAGTACATTTTTTATACCAACATACATTTTGTATTTTTAGGTGCATTTTGAGAGAAAAAAAATAATTAAGAGCTTACTTGATCCTTTACATGGTGTGAGGGCTGATACTTTGCTCTATAAAAACAAGACATATTTCAAATGTCAATATTTAAAAAAAGTTGTGAGAAAAAGTTGCTTTTGTCCCGACTTTCAATATTAACAAATAACCCTATCACTTTGATTTCATGGATTTCACTTGTGGGATATGGATGACCAAGGATGATCAATTCCAACAGTAATAGTATCATCTGTTGCATTTGTGGCACATAATTAATGAATTGTAAGTGACTATATTTCTCACAGGTATTCATAATTATAGTCTAGACGCACTCAAGTGAAACAGAGGAGCCTCTATGAAGAGGATCCAGAGAAAGCAATGGGAACCAGCCAGGCAGAGAGTGGGGAGAAGGAGAAGCAGCCATCACTGGAACAATAACCAGGGGTTAAAGTATAGGACGTAGTCAACCAGATCAAGCAGACCAGGGAGGGTGTGAGAACCAGAGAGAGTGAGGGAGATAAGAATCCATTACTGGACTATGACAAGGCAGGATCTACTGATAACATAGGTGGTACTGTGAGTAATAACCAGTTGAAACTAAACAACCAGAATTAGGGCCGAGGTTCCAACCAGCCTAAATATTAGATGAGGACACCGACTAAGGAATGTGAAGACGGAGAGGGGGAGGGAGAGAGAGGAAAGTGAAGAAAGAGAGTGAGGAAGAGGATGGGCTCATCTCACCCCTTCCAAAGACCCCTCAGATGTCACGTGCCAGCAATGGATACAGCCTGAAACACAATCTAACACTCCCAACAGGTTCAGGATAAACAGTGAGGGAACCGTGCTGACCAGGAGTTACATGAGGAAAGTGACAAAGGAAATGACTGAGAGACAGAGGGAGAGAGAGATGAAGAAGAAAGGAGAGATGAGATGCAGAGAGGGAAGAAAAGGAAGATGAGGGATATAGAAAATAAGAAGGTGATGACTAGCAACAGGAGGACATCCACTCTGAGGTGGAGCCAGGGTCAGAAGAGCAAGAGGAGGAATCCAGCAGAGCCACACACAACAGCCAGACTGACGGTCAGAGGTCTCCACCAACCCCCTCAGAGAAAGGACAAAGATGGAGTGTCCAGAGAGAGAGTAGGTGAAAGAACCTAACTTATCCCAAACAAACACCTCCATTCTAAATTCCCATACATCAAGACCCAACTTCTCCTAAAACAACGCCACACCCCACAATCCCCCATCACCTCTTGCCCCAAAATCATCAAGTATAGACACTCTCATGGCTATCATATGGGTGTAGAACAAGGAAGCGTAGTGAAAACAATGGAAACCTAGAGGAGCAGTGGTCAGGTAGACATAGGTCAGGTGTTCCTCCCTCTATCAGGTCTGAGGAGACCCACTAGCTCAGTGTCAGACAGTACAGACACTCCTGATAGAAGCAGTCCAGGATTGTCAGCTGGTCTCAGAGCCACAGCATGTAGGTACACTATCTACTCCAGTAAAATACAGTTCAGGTGCACCCTCTGGACCAGTAGACACCAGCTCAGATACAGCATTTACAGCCATAGAGAGTAGCTCAGATACTGTATACTTTACAGGGAAGTATAGATACATCCTGTGCCAACAGAGACCATTATAGATACAGCCTCTGTACCAGAAGAAACCAGTTGTAAAGCACTTGTTGAATATATAGTTTGTTTGACAAATATTTTGATTCTGTACAGGGAAGGTTTGTTTCTCTTAAGTAAACTCATATCTCTTTTGGTTTATCATGTATGGCCTGTCATGTTTAGCCTAGGCTACTATAATGTTCAACTATCTTTACTGAACCAAAATATAAACGCAACATGTAAAATGTTGGTCCCATGTTTCATGAGTTGAAATAAAAGTTCCCAGAAATGTTCCATATGCACAAAAAAGCTTTATTTCTCTCTAATTCTGTGCACCAATTAGTTTACATCCTGTTAGTGAGCATTTCTCCTTTGCCAAAATGATCCATCCACCTGACAAGTGTGGCATATCAAGAAGCTGATTAAACAGCATGATCATTACACAGATGCACCTTGTGCTGGGGACAATAAAAGCCCACTTGAAAAAGTGCAGTTTTGTCACACAACACAATCCCACAGATGTCTCATGTTTTGAGGGAGCATGCAATTGGCATACTGACTGCAGGAATGTCCACTAGAGCGGTTTCCAGAGAATTTAGCGTTAATTTCTCTATCATAACCGCAGACCACCTGGCTCCCACTTGGGCCTGCCTCCCTTCCACGCCGGTTGGCTGCGCCCCTGCCCAGTCATGTGAAATTCATAGATTAGGGTCCAATTATTTATTTAAATTGACTGATTTCCTTATATGAACTGTAACTCAGTAAAATCGTTTAAATTGTAGCATGTTGCGTTTATATTTTGGTTCAATATATTTTGTGAATTTCAATGAAATGTTGATCGATACAGTAAGATGGGTAAACGTATTATAAACTCAGCAAAAAAAGAAACGTCCCTTTTTCAGGACCCTGTCTTTCAAAGATTCAAATAACTTCACAGAGCTTCATTGTAAAGGGTTTAAACACTGTTTCCCATGCTTGTTCAATGAACCATAAACAATTAATGAACATGCACCTGTGGAACAGTCGTTAAGACACTAACAGCTTACAGACGGTAGGCAATTAAGGTCACAGTTATGAAAACTTAGGACACTAAAGAGGCCTTTCTACGGACTCTGAAAAACACCAAAAGAAAGATGCCCAGGGTTCCTGTTCATCTGCGTGAAGTGCCTTAGGCATGCTGCAAGGAGGCATGAGGACTGCAGATGTGGCCAGGGCAATACATTGCAATGTCCGTTCTGTGAGACGCCTAAGACAGCGCTACAGGGAGACAGGACAAACAGCTGATCGTCCTCGCAGTGGCAGACCATGTGAAACATCTGCACAGGATCGGTACATCCGAACATCACAGTTGCGGGACCGGTTCCAGGATGGCAACAACAACTACCCGAGTTACACCAGGAACACACAATCCCTACATCAGTGATCAGACTGTCCGCAATAAACTGACAGAGGCTGGACTGAGGGCTTGTAGGCCTGTTGCAAGGCAGGTCCTCACCAGACATCACCAGCAACAACGTTGCCTATGGGCACAAACCCACCGTCGCTGGACCAGACAGGACTGGCAAAAAGTGCTCTTCACTGACGAGTCGCAGTTTTGTCTCACCAGGGGTGATGGTTGGATACGCGTTTACTGTCGAAGGAATGAGCGTTACACCGAGGCCTGTACTCTGGAGCAGGATCGATTTGGAGGTGGAGGGTCCGTCATGGTCTGGGGCGGTGCGTCACAGCATCATTGGACTGAGCTTGTTGCCATTGCAGGCAATATATATATATATATATATATACACAGTCGTGGCCAAAAGTTTTGAGAATGAGACAAGTTTGCTGCTTCAGTGTCTTTAGATATTTTTGTCAGATGTTACCATGGAATACTGAAGTATAATCACAAGCATTTTATAAGTGTCAAATGCTTTTATTGACAATTACATGAAGTTGATGCAAAGAGTCAATATTTGCAGTGTTAACCCTTCTTTTTCAAGACCTCTGCAATCTGCCCTAGCATGCTGTCAATTAACTTCTGGGCCACATCCTGACTGATGGCAGTCCATTCTTGCATAATCAATGCTTGGAGTTTGTCCGAATTTGTGGGTTTTTGTTTGTTCACCCGCCTCTTGAGGATTGACCACAAGTTCTCAATGGGATTAAGGTCTGGGGAGTTTCCTGGCCATGGACCCAAAATATCGACGTTTTGTTCCCAGAGCCACTTAGTTATCACTTTTTCCTTATGGCAAGGTGCTCCATCATGCTGGAAAAGGCATTGTTCGTCTTTATTCATGGCTGTGTTCTTCGGCAAAATTGTGAGTGAGCCCACTCCCTTGGCTGAGAAGCAACCGCACACATGAATGGTCTCGGGATGCTTTACTGTTGGCATGACACAGGACTGATGGTAGCGCTCACCTTGTCTTCTCAGGACAAGCTTTTTTCCGGATGCCCCAAACAATCGGAAAGGGGATTCATCAGAGAAAATGACTTTACCCCAGTCCTCAGCAGTCCAATCCCTGTACCTTTTGCAGAATATCAGTCTGTCCCTGATGTTTTTCCTGGAGAGAAGTGGCTTCTTTACCAGGCCATCCTCCAAAAGTCTTTGCCTCACTGTGCGTGCAGATGCACTCACACCTGCCTGCTGCCATTCCTGAGCAAGCACTGTACTGGTGGTGCCCCGATCCCGCAGCTGAATCAACTTTAGGAGACAGTCCTGGCGCTTGCTGGACTTTCTTGGGCGCCCTGAAGCCTTCTTCACAACAATTGAACCGCTCTCCTTGAAGTTCTTGATGATCCGATAAATGGTTGATTTAGGGGCAATTTTACTGGCAGCAATATCCTTGCCTGTGAAGCCCTTTTTGTGCAAAGCAATGATGATGGCACGTGTTTCCTTGCAGGTAACCAATCTTGACAGAGGAAGAACAATGATTCCAAGCATCACCCTCCTTTTGAAGCTTCCAGTCTGTTATTCGAACTCAATCAGCATGACAGAGTGATCTCCAGCCTTGTCCTCGTCAACAATCACACCTGTGTTAACGAGAGAATCACTGACATCAGCTGGTCCTTTTGTGACAGGGGTGAAATGCAGTGGAAATGTTTTTTGGGGATTCAGTTCATTTGCATGGCAAAGAGGGACTTTGTAATTAATTGCAATTCATCTGATCACTCTTCATAACATTC
This sequence comes from Hucho hucho, assembly GCA_003317085.1. Lineage (NCBI taxonomy): Eukaryota > Metazoa > Chordata > Actinopteri > Salmoniformes > Salmonidae > Hucho > Hucho hucho. Next base: position 98,499 of record QNTS01002569.1, on the reverse strand, counting down.
TGGAGTATATGCAAATTGACATCATACAAACTGAGACAGCAGACTTTGTGGAATTTAATATTTGTGTCATTCTCAAAACTCTTGGCCTGTATATATATATATATATATATATATATATATATATATATATATATATATGTGTGTGTAATTTTGTGCGCAGCAGCCAATTATACACACAGGGAGGCCAGGTATGGGTACGAATACAAGAAGGATTATTTCATAAGTGGTTAGAAAATAAAGTTATTATAACATATAAACATAATGTAATGTGTTTGTTACAAAATATTATTTAATTGCAGCTATTAAACGTCATTTACGAGTCAAATGGAACTTAATTTTGTTCATGATTAGGGAGGAACTAAACCACATTTGACTTTCACTTTCTCTGCCTTAGGAAATGAAATACCAGAAGTAGGCTAGGCTATGAACCACACATTGTTTTGGCATTTCTAATTTGAATGTACTTTTATATGTTATCTAAACAATCAAACGAATTAGAAAATATGCCCAAACTAACGCTCATCGGATTGTACTTTTGCATTTGTCTGGCGCAAAAGTTGGTTTCCGGAGGTAAGTTGAACCGATTGGCAAGGCCGAACGTAGCTTTTGGCCTACTTCATATTTGTAATGTTACTTGTGTGCTATAGTGTGCTTCCTGTATAGCCTACAATATTATCACATGATGTTTGACTATCATGAACAATAGGTATAGGATATGTTACAATGTGCCTTATGTATAGGATGTTACAATGTGCCTTATGAACACAATGTGCGTTGCAACTTCAAGAACACGCGCAGCCGCCCAAGTGTTATTTACATCAATGAAAATAACATGACAATCTCAAACAAAAAGCTTTTATAGCGACAATAGCCTAAACACGCTGTTCATAGTGATATTCAACATAGAAAGTCAGAATGGTTTTAAACGAAGCCTATGTGGGTTTCGATGAGAAATAAGGACCACACCCTTATTCTTATGTTTAGCCACACATACACACACACACACACACACAGAGCCTACTTCAGGAACTGATCGAATATTAAGTATACAGTTGCAGGGCAAGGGGCGAGGGAGGAAGGAATTATTTTAAAATGGACTGCACTTGCCTGGAAATCTGTCACTCGTTCATCCCGCGATGATTGTGCTTTTAGCCATTGGTAGCTTGTGGGTGCTTTATATGCCCTACAGTCAATTATGATTGCAAGTCTACTTATATTAACTATATAATTATTAATATACCGCCCCTGTATGATAGCTAGCAAGTTAATTAGCTAACTAACTTAAGCCTGCCTAGCTGGAATTTCTGAAGGAAAATGTTTTACTTCTAAAAGCTAACCAAACAAAAACATGTTTTTGCCATCATGTGCGTTAGTAGCACAAATTTGAACCGTTTTACATTAGTTTTTACTTACACTTGTATGTTGACATCCATATTGACATTGAGGTTTTAAGTTTCAGCTGACTTTTCTTAGTGGATGTACATTCATTGCGAATTGAATTATGGGGCGTTTCAGGCCCCGACGTGAACATAATTGTACACTCTCCAACTCAATCAAAAACGAAGGCTGAGGGGCTTATATTGCGAACTTCCCTTGTTTGGCTAATCGTTTGGACCGATGTCCAAGATGGTGACAGGGATTCCCCCAAGGGCATAAGGTGAGGTTAAGTGGAGGAGAGTGTCTTTTGGCGTAAACCAACAGAAGGGTCTGTGTGATCATGGCAGGGGCGGTGATATGGACGGGCCTTAGGGGGGCTACCATACCTTCTTGCCTCTCCAAATAAAATATTGAAATATTTGTCATTTTTTTGACTGAGATGCACGCCCAGCGTCGTCCGGTGTAGGCCGTCATTGTAAATAAGAATTTGTTCTTTACTTACTTGCCAAGTTAAATAAAGGTTGAATACAGAAATAAAACAATTACACGATTATATGGTGTGTGGTCCTACTATGACTCAGGAAACCATGCTGTTTATTAAGGTACAGATGAAATAAGCAGGGGTGCAACTTTCACTGGGGACAGGGGTCATGTCCCCCCC
>QNTS01002569.1:48501-80397 GCA_003317085.1 Hucho hucho | reverse complement strand
ATACAGAACCATGTATCAACCTGGAAAATAAAATATATATTGTTTTACTCCTCAGGATTTTTTGTGTGGAAGAAAATGACAGGTAGGATGATTCTCTGTCTCTTCCTGTCTCAATTCTTCATACTCACTGCTTCACAAAAAATATTTTACATTTGCATTCCAGTGAAAACAAAGAACCATTTGAATGAAACTGTTAATAATGTCTTACATTTTTGTGTGCCTTTTTCATCTCAGGATACACTTGGATCGACATTTTGAGCAAGGTTTCTTGTGGAATGTGTGGTAAGTGTTACCTTAACTTGACTCTGATCCATATTCTACCTGCTAACAGGGTCCCCAAAGTAATACAAACACAACATGATTCATGTACTGCACTATATACACAACCTTCCATGCACTGCACACATGCTTCCTCACAGCACAGGACAGGAGTGTTGTTTTTGTCCCATCCCAGAAATCTAGAAACCTGTTTTAATCGAAGTGTGTGTGTGTGTGTGTGTGTGTGTGTGTGTGTGTGAGAGATCACAGCTGTAATCCCACCACCCAGAATATTTCCACGTTTTCTCAACATAACTTTATGCAAACTTAAAGAACAAATACCTCCTGAATTCAAGGAACCTCTTCTACTCTGTTTGCTGTAAACAATGTTGATGGATGGTGTAACTTTACAGGGGATGCAGGCAAATATCAGAATTCTGTTGCCCCGGATACTGTTTATCACACTGTTGGGGATGTTCAGATCACCAACCGTGGAGCTTCAGGAATTCTCTCTAGGGTTGCCGTGGATACAGTTTACAGCACTGTAGGGGAGAAATCTTCTGGAGATTACTCCATGAATCAGAATAACAATCACCCCAGTAACACAGGTAGTACCACTAACACACCTTGTACATGGTACTTCTATGGGGCCATTTTGACAATGCAGATAAGTGGAGATGTTGCCAGAAATGTGTTTCTCATATTATTTGTGGTGGCATTTATTTGAAGAACATGTTTTAGTGACATCTACATACAGTATGAGGAGGTGATTACTAATGTGAGTTTAAAGTGAGCAGTGTGTGGACTAGCCTATATAAAATGTGTATTATGCTGTTAGAATCTGCAAGGAAAATGTGCTTTAAATTAAGTGCTGTGATGAGTATTTGAAATACCTGTTTGGTTTTGGTTTCTCTTTACAGCTATGCATTTTTGCACTGTCCAAATGTAATCCATAGAGGTAACACTGTGGATAAAGATTGTCACTGTCTCCCCTTGCTAGTTTGTACTGTTCCAAAGACAATTATTTAATGCTCTTCAGTGTGAGTCTTGTGCTTTATTTGATCTGTCAATCAGAACATTTTGAGTTATCAGAACTGCTTCCATGTTTTGTTTCAAAATCTGAAGACCTTTGCAGGTTTTGTCATCATAAAGCAGAAGTAGCATAGATGCTCATCTGCATATCTCAGAATATCACAAGAACTTAGATTGCTATTTTATTTGAATTCTGTTGATAACTGTAAGCAGGAAGTCACTGTGTATGATGCTATGCCTACTGCTATACTTTATTGTGAAGTTATTATTGTCAAAATAGAAGGTTAGTAAGTGGCAACTTGTAGGTGAGTGGGGGCCAGTTCTACTAATATCTACACCATTTTGCTGACAGTCATTCTGAAATGATACCTGTTCTACCTGTATTTACAGTAGATCTTAGGTGGGCATGTACAGTACGCCAGTTGTTTGTTAGTGTTCTCTGTTGTGTCCTCGTTATTAAAGTAGCTTAGAGTGTAGATGTAGGAGAAATCTTCAACAGGTCATTGCTTGTGGTCTTGCCACTTTTTTCCCATAACGTTTCATACAGACTCTTGGATTTCCTGAAATCAACAACTAATTTTAGACTGTATTATGTGTGTATCTGCGGATCTCAGAATATCATAGGAACTTAATTCTCTGTGTGGCTAGGTATTTCTTCTGAGATGTTACTTCCACAGAACTTTGCTAGAATCAAGCTTTGATTGTTCCAAGCAGATTAAAGGTTTTGGTGAAATATCATTTGTACAACTGTGAACAAAACTCCCCTCTGTAAGCTCCACTACCCACAGACAGGATAGGAGTCATACAGCCCTTAACTGGGGAGATGATTCATAGACAAACTTTGTTATTCTGTCCTCAGGGACGGCTGTCAACAATGCCAACAGTGTTAAGCCGGTGACAAAACCTGAAGAAGGTAAGACACTAGCTAGGTTTCCATCCAATTGGCAACAGATTTGAATGTGAATATTCAAAAATCTGTATAAAAACAATATGCATGTTTTCCCACCAGAGATGTTTCCATTAAACTGACATGTTGAGGATAAAAGGCTGTGCGTGATGACATGGTGCACAAAAATAACTTTTGCAGTTAATTTCCCATCTACTGAATAAAAAAATACAACTTAAGTGGGTTTCCATCCCATTTTCAACTCTACTGATGGTTTTGTCACAAAGAAATGTGCCCTCTAGCCAACAGTTCGCAGATACAGTGCGGGCATAGAATACATGATGAGATTATTATGGACAAAAGTCAGAATTCTTTATTTGTCAAACAGCAGCCAACCATCAATCATCATGTTACCAGTGTTAGGTTCTTATTTTTCAGAGTAAATAACTCACGGACACTAGAGAAGCTTGGCCAAGTTTAATTCTTCCCAAGGCTCAACACAGCTGTAATCAGACAACAAAAATAATAATTCACCATCACAAGTATATATACTCCACTTTAGACACCCCTCCTTCTCTCCAATCCTTCCATCTTATGGTTCCACAGGAAGAGGGTAACAGGAATAATATAACCATTAGTTCTCCCTTCAGGGGATCTGACCTGCTGACCTCAACCCCTCCTTCGCCTAATCCACAGATGTCCTCTCGTATCACCTATCTCACTCCCGTGACTCTCTCCCGTCCACCCAGCACATTCCACAGCCACTCTGTCTTTCTATAGATCTCTCCTTTATATACTCTGTCTGATCTATCATGTCTTTAATATCTCAATGTTCAAAGTTTAGCCCGAATCCAACACCAGAATAAGAATGTCCACATTTATTGGAAAGGAGCATCAAGCTCATCACCTTTCACTTTCACCACCTTGTGAAGTAATCATTTATTTCATCTGTAACCTAGTAAACTGCGTACTTTCCCGAGTCGTAGTGGGAGGACCACACAACATGTCATTGCGTGACTCCAAGTTTACTTTAATATGATGGTTATTATATCAATATTTGCGCATAAAAGCGTTTCCACTGTTATTTCGCATATAATTAATTTGACAGACACAAAAAGATCCCACCTTGTCTTGCGTGTTTTGTTGACATTTGGAAAGTTTACTGACATTAGCTGTTTCCATCAGGCTGGTCATAAAAAAAAATTTATCGGACATGTACTTTACTCACATAAAAAGGTTGGATGGTTACAGATTTGAGATGAAAGTGGCATTCCACTGGAATTCTACATTCAAATATGTTGAGGATTGTGGTGGGTGGGAGGGCTTGTCCTGTCTAAGAAACCACTGTCTGGGAAACACTGGTGGTTCAGGAGAGAGGCTGTAGTACATGTTTTACCCTCTCTGTTTGTTTCCTCAGGGGGCGATGAAAAGACTAAAACGGATGGCAGCGCTGGACCAGGGGGCGAGGATGAGTCTAAAACGGATGGCAGCACTGCACCAGGGGGCGAGGATGAGTCTAAAACGGATGGCAGCGCTGCACCAGGGGGCGAGGATGAGTCTAAAACGGATGGCAACGCTGCACCAGGGGGCGAGGATGAGTCTAAAACGGATGGCAGTGCTGCAGCAGTGGGCAAGGATGAGACTAAAACTGATGACAGCGCTGCACCAGTGGGTGACCTAAACACAGCTGAAAAAGGAGAGGCAAATGGAGGTGTGTATGAGAAAGGGATAGTAAACCTCAAGTCCCTCTGAATGCATCATGATAAATGTACAGACCTCAGTCTCAAATAGATGGGGAAAGACTGGCATCATCTTAAACTGTCATAACAGAGCAGGAATCAGTGCCATTGTAATTACAGCATTCTTGAATCCCATTAATTCTGAATTGTTTCATTTCTCCAGTTCAGTTCTCCTAATGTGTTTTCTTGCAGAGGGGTCTGTGCTGCTGAACGAAGACATGGTGAAGTACCACAATGACAATGGAGAGGGGAGAGAAGAAGAGAATTCAGTGTTGTAGGACGGTAAGTTGGAGTGTGATAACAATGTAGACTGTTTTCACTTCATTTCCCTTTATTGTGCAATACTTCTGGCCAACTCACTATCAGTAGACCAACTCTTGTTCATACTAACTGACGTCTCTCTAGACAGGGAACTGTGGACCACAGGTACACAGAGGATCATGAAGACAAGAGAACCCACCGTATCATCTTTGCTACCAGCACTGGACGACAAGACATTCTAATGTTCAGAGAACATTTCCATAGCAATAGACTGGCTTGTGTTCGGTGAAACTGAGGTCTATTTATAAGTAAACTGTCCTTTCTGAACAAGTGTGCTTTATAAAAACAAGGAGTGGGAATAGTTTGACCCCTAGAAGACCTTTTTGCAATTTAGAGAAAGTATAAAAATGCACAATCAACAAAAAGCAAAGCACCTTTAAAGCATCATTAAAGCTTTGATTAGAAATGATAAAGCAGCAACAGAAATCATGAACCAACTCAAAATAGGATGCAATAAGGCTTTCTTGTATCAGATAAAACCAGCAATCAAATGAATAGTCAATACCGTCAGTAGTCCAAAGGTCAAAAAGAGATTCAGTTCTACCAAAAATGTCCTTTAAATCCAGGATTCCCAAGAATTATTAAATTCAGTTCTTTCCTAAAAAAGGTAAAACCACAAAAAATATAAATTATAATCCAATAGTAACAGCAGGAGAGTCAATCAACAATTAACATTCAATCAGATACGCTCATCACTCCGTGGTGTTGAATGGAAGTCCAGTAATTTCCCTTTTATGGAAAATAATCCAGTGGAACACGTTTAAAGACACCATTATGGAACTATTTTACTTGCAAAGTATTCAAAAAAACATTTCCTTTTTGTTCCTCACAACACAGACTTGTTTTTTTATTTTTTTTTCTCTTCCCTTTCCTACACACATGACCACATACTTAAATTGACAGGTATCATTTCTGGCCAATCAACAGAATATCCACTCTGCGGCACTTGGCAAGGAATACATGCATGACCATTCATTCTGTTTCATATCACATTTAATGTGGCAACGTTACACGCGTTAGTTTATTTGAATCTCGTTTAGTAAGTAATGTCCAAAGCTGCCGCTTCTACTCTGCATATTTCTGACCTTCCACCTGTCCTCTTCTATTTCATAACAAAATGATTGCTAGCAAGTGTTATGCACATGTCAAGATAATGCAGAGGAATGCCCATGCCCTGTACATACCGTAGGCCTACTGTATTTTAACTGAATTATTTGCTTGTTTGTATGCTTATATTGACATGATCATTTCCCCCTGTTGTACATTAATCATAGTGTGTGTGTGTGTGTTATGTATGTAAGTATTTTGTATAAAAGCCTTTATATATTTTGCAAAAAACAGGCCAAATATATTTAAATATGAAATTAACAAGGGGTGCTGCGGAGAACTTTTGTCAGAGTATTCTTCTCGGCTCATATCTGAGTATTTTGTTTGTATTATTATTATATATACACACACACACACACACACACACATATATACATATATATATATATATATATATATATATATATATATATATATATATATATATATATATATATATATATATATATATATATGACACGCCTATTCATTCAAGGGGTTTTTCTTTATTTTTACAATTTTCTACATTGTAGAATCCTAGTGAAGACATCAGCATGAGGCTGGTAACTCTAATGAATTTATCCTCTGCAGCAGAGGTAACTCTGGGTCTTCCTTTCCTTTGGCAGTCCTCATGAGAGACAGTTTCATCATAGCGCTTGATGGTTTTTGTAACTGCACTTGAGTAAACTTTCAAAGTTCTTGAAAATTTCCAGAGGCAAAATAACCAGGGATGTTGTCTTGATAAGTGTGTGAATTATGAGGAAACTGGTACTCATGAGGACTGCCACAGGAAAGGAAGACCCAGAGTTCTCTCTGCTGCAGGGGATAAGTTCATTAGAGTTACCAGCCTCAGAAATCGTCAATTAACTGCACTTCAGATTGCACCTCACAGAGTTCAAGTAACAGACACATCTCAACATCAGCTGTTCAGAGGAGACTACATGAATCAGGCCTTCATGGTCGAATTTCTGAAAAGAAACCACTTGCTTGGGCAAAGAAAGACGAGCAATGGACATTAGACCGGTGGAAATGTCTTTTGATCTGATGATTCCAAATGTGAGAGGCAGAGTAGGTGAACGGATGAATTCTGATTGTGTGGTTCCTACAGTGAAGCATGGAGGAGGAGGTGTGGCGGTGTTTTTGCTGGTAACATTGTCAGTGATTTATTTAGAATTCAAGGCACACTTAACCAGCATGGCTACCACAACATTCTGCAGCGATACGCCATCCCATCTTGTTTTCGCTTAGTGGGACTATAATTTGCTTTTCAACAGGACAATGACCCAACACACCTCCAGGCTGTGTAAGGGGTATTTGACCAAGAAGGAGAGTGATGGAGTGCTGCATCAGATGACCTGGCCTCCACAATCACCCGACCTCAACCCAATTGAGATGGTTTGGGATGAGTTGGACCGCAGTTTAGTAAAAGCAGCCAACAAGTAATCAGCTTATTTGGGAACTCCATCAAGACTGTTGGAAAAGCATTCCAGGTGACTACTTCATGAAGCTGGTTGAGAGATTGTAAAGCTGTCATCAAGGCAAAGAATGGCTACTTTGAGGAATCTAAAATAAAAAAGTTACAGACAAATTTTACTTTCACTTTTACATCATGTCTGCTAGGTAGGCAGGCTAAAGACAGCCACACTGAGTCAACCAACTACAAACAGTCGGTAGTTACAAACAAACTAGCAAAATTACTTTTAAGAAAAGGCTCACACTTCATAGTGTCACTTTGACAGAAGCGATACTCTGTGCAGTTTCATCAAGTAGGTTATTCTGTTGCCTGGATGGCACGAAACTCTTCTTTTAAAGATGCACTCGTGTTTATTACAAGTTACTGGTCTGTTATGTGTGCTGATTACAAACCAGCATATCACAAGTCAATAAAATACCATGTTACAACACTGCTAATAAAAACGCTTTGAACACACCGACAGCATCATTTGGATATGTATGCAACAAAAGTTCAACATTCACCTTCTGCTACATTTCTGTCAAGACGTCTACGCATACAGTTTGACGCATACGTTGGATAAATCCAACGTATGCACCACACCGAACGCACTGCAAGGCAATGCTGCAAGGCAAACACAGCGTTTGCATCTGTTGGTCACAGCGTATGCATCTGTTGGCAAATACAGATATGCATCTGTTGGTCACAGACACCTTAAAAAAATGTAGAGGCTTGGATCAGAAAACCAGTCAGTATCTGGTGTGACCACCATTTGCCTAATGCAGCGCATCTCCTTCACATAGAGTTGGTCAGACTTGATTGTGGCCTGTGGAATGTTGTCCCACTCCTTTTCAATGGCTGTGCAAAGTTGCTGGATATTGGCTTGAACTGGAACACGCTGTCGTACACGTCGATCCAGAACATCCCAAACATGCTCAATGGGTGACATAGCTGGTGAATATGCAGGCCATGGAAAACTGGGCCATTTTCATCTTCCTGCAATTGTGTACAGATCCTTGCGACATGCGGCTGTGTATTGTCATACTGAAACATGAGGTGATGGCGGTGGATGAATGGTACGACAATGGGCCTCAGGATCTTGTCACGGTAACATTCAAATGGCCATAGATAAAATGCAATTGTGTTCATTGTCTGTAGCTTTTGTCTGCCCATACCATAACCCCACCGCCACCATGGGGCACTCTGTTCACAACGTTGATGTCAGCATAAAGCTTGCCCAAATGACGCCATACGTGCTGTCTGTCATCTGCCCGGTACAGTTGAAACATCTGTGGCACTGTGTTGTGTGACAAAACTGCACGTTTTAGAGTGGCCTTTTATTGTCCCCAGCACAAGCTGCACCTGGGTAATGATCATGTTGTTGATATACCACACCTGTTAGGTGGATGGATTATCTTGACAAAGGAGAAATGCTCACTAACAAGGATGTAAACAGATTTGTGCACAACATTTGAGAGAAATAAGCTTTTTGTGCAAATGGAACATTTCTGGGATCTTTTATTTCAGCTCATGGAACATGGGACCAACACTTTACATGTTGCGTTTATGTTTTGGTTCAGTATACATAGTTATAGTTGTTGATTAGAAGTGGAAGCAAAGATGGTGGATAAATAACATATTTTACTGAGGCCTTTTACCATTGAAAAGAATTGTGATGGTTCCTGTCTTCAGTGGATGTTTCCTCTCAGTATACTTTTACCGTGTGGTGTGAGCATGCTTTTCCGTGTGAGCTCACGGTTCATTCATCATAATATCTGGCTTGCTCACGCGAGAGGGAACAGCTGGCTCTGGTCTACTTACTTTCCCCTCCTGCTTGCCTCACCCTCCCCACCCAAAAACAATTAGCCAGTGTGATGTCTCACCCTGGGGAACCCACTCAGTGGGGCGGGGGCAATAAGTAGACCAGAGTGGCCCAGCCCCGATCAGGAAAAATTGTGTAGTGGGGCTTCTTGCTTTCTCTAACGTCTCTGGGGGAAGCATTAGAAGTGTTGATTTTGGATGCACTGTGAGGGCTGGGCAATTTTGTAGTGTCTCAATAATTGTCATGATGACACCCTCAGGGGAAAAGTGTAAATCAGTTGCCTCCAGCGGCAGTGAGTGGGCAAATTCTGGGCAAAGTGGGCAGCTCAGAAAGTTAATAAAGTAATTTGTAATGCCAATGGAGTAACATTTATACCCTTTAAAATAAAGTGTTACCCTGGCTTCTAACTTGAATACATCAATACTCTTTTATATGTTTGGAATGTCTGTTTTTCCAGATCAGCTTAATCTTAAACTTGTGTTGACAAGTCCACAGTGACTGACCCCATCACAAGCATCATATGGAAGCGGAAGCATGGAAAGAACAAGGCAAGGAGTGGGACAAGGATTTTGGATGGTCTGGACATCTATGCTCCCTTCAAAGAGTGCACAACCTTGGACCTGGCTACTGGAGAGCTGAGAATCAGTGGATTGATGAAAACAGACAGTGGAGTTTATTCTGTGGAGTTTAACAGCAGAGCCCCACCTGTTTAGCTATAAAATAAGTTTTGCATGTTATTTTGGTGTTAATACGTGTCACATATCAGTTTGCAAAGTGTTGTATAGTAAGCTGTGAGTAGCCCATGTGCCTCACCTTAATAATTTGGTCCCTTTCCCCCTCATAACTTAGCCTAATGTTCTGACTTGGTAGTGCACATTTAGCCTATAGCCTGTTTTAGAGAAATGTCGTCATTTAATATTTTAAGAACTTTCATTGTCTGTTTATATGTCCCCTTTATTTATCATACGGTTCAGATAAAGGGGAGGTAATGAGGACGGTTATGGAGTCCAGGTGTGAATCATAATGATCTGCAGGTGTGCTTAATGATGGTTGCCAGGTGTGCGTAATGATGAATCCCAGGACCGGTGGTCAGTATTCTGGCGACGTCGAACACCGGAGGGGAGGAGCAGGAGTAGACATGACAGTGCTGAACAATAGTTATATTGACTACGTCCATCTTAGCTTGCTCATTAATGTCTTAATAAAAATTATGGATTGCCTTTTATCCGCTCATCGTTCCTTTATGCCATAGTTTGTACATCTAAATTGTCAATAGAAACCACATTTGTTTAAGCAAGTCAGCCATATCAGCTATGTTATTTAAAAAGGTAGTAAATGAGGCTGAATGAACTGTTTGATGCCAGATAAAGCTCCTCTGATAGCCAGGTGTAGCGGTGGTAAGGATTCCCTCCATGATGCTGAAAATAAAGCTCTGCTGTTGGGCACCGTTTGTCACTGTTATGGTGCAATTAATGTATTGTTTAGTGTTGTGTAGTGGCTTTGCTGGCATACATCTACAAATGTATTTATTTTTGCCCCACCAAGATCGCCACTGTTTACAAGACATAAAGCTTCTATCTCCCTCACTAACTTTAAACACCAGTTATCTGAGCAGCTAACCGATCGCTGCAGCTGTACATAGCCCATCTGTAAATAACCCACCCAATCTAACTACCTCATCCCCATACTGTTTTTATTTACTTTACTGGCACATCATCATCTGCTAAATTGTAATTTACTTCGCTACTATAGCCTATTTATTGCCTACCTCCTCATTCCATTTGCACACACTGTATATAGACTTTCTTTTTTTTCTATTGTGTTATTGACTGTACGCTTGTTTATTCCATGTGTAATTCTGTGTTGTTGTATGTGTCGAACTGCTTTGCTTTATCTTGGCCAGGTCGCAGTTGTAAATGAGAACTTGTTCTCAACTAGCCTACCTGGTTAAATAAAGGTGAAATATATATATTTTTTTAAACATATAAACTGTCATCAGTACCTTGTTATATATGTGTGTGTGTATACAGTGCTGTGAAATAGTATTTGCCCCCTTTCTGATTTTCTCTATTTTAGCATATTTTTTGACACTGAATATTTTTTGATCTTCAACCAAAACATAATATTAGATGAAGGGGACCTGAGTGAACAAATAACACAACATGTGGATTGTTGAGGGTTTTGGCGCATGAGCTGCTAATTTCAGGTCCTTCCACAACATTTGGTGGTGGTAGTGTGATGGTTTGAGGATGCTTTGCTGCCTCAGTACTTGGACGACTTGCCATCATTGAAAGAACCATGAATTCTGCTCTGTATCAAATCATTCTGGAGAATGTCAGGCCATCGGTCCGTGAGCTGAAGCTGAAATGCAGCTGGGTCATGCAGCAAAACACACAAGCAAGTCTACATCAGAACGGCTGAAAATCAACATATATAAACCTTTTGGAATGGCCTAGTCCAGACCTACTGTTATGCAAGGATCTGAAACAAGCAATTAATTCACCTAAACCCTCAAATTTAGCTGAGTTAAGGCAGTTCTCCATGGAAGAGTAGGCCAAAATTCCTCCACAGCAATGTGAGACACTGATCAACAATTACAGGAAGCGTTTGATTGGAGTCATTGCAGCTAAAGTTGGCACAACCAGTTATTGAGTGTAAAGGCAATTACTTTTTCTCACAGGGGTATTGAGTGTTGCATAACTTTGTTTATTAAATAAATGAAATAAGTATCCACATGTTGTGTTACTTGTTCGCTTCGGTTCCCTTTCTAATTTTATGTTTTGGTTGAAGATCTAAAAACATTCAGTGTCAAAATAATTTAAAAAATAGAGAATCAGAAAGGGGACAAGTACTTTTTCACTGCACTGTATGTGCACGTGTGTACATGTGTTTGTACTATGTGTGACACAGGAGGCTGCTGAGGGGAGGACGGCTCATGATAATGGCCGGAACGGAGCGAATGCTATGGCATCTAACACCTGGAAACAATGTGTTTGATGTATTTGATACAATTCCACTGTAGCCGTTACCACAAGCCTGACCTTCCCAATTAAGCTGGCACCAACCTCCTGTGGTATGTGCATGTGTGCGCGTGACGTGCACGAAACTGCAGGTTATGTAGTGCCTCACAATAGTGGTGTCATGATACCAGAATGTTGACTTCGATACCAGGTTTAGTATGATACTCAATACTAAAACAATAACAGGGCAAAAAAAGAAGGCATTTTGGCCAAAGTCGCAGAATGGTACTTGATCCAAACAGAAACTCAGCTCCTGCTTTGCTCAATCATTTGGCATCTTTTGAGTTCAATATCATTACATTTGAAAATGTTTACGTCAACATGTATGCATTAATATATCAATCATGCAATCAATTTGACTTTATTTTTTACCAATGGTAATCCTTTTTTTGAATGGAAAATCTCTATTGAGAATGCTATTTAGTCTTGGCTTATTCACAATACAGGTGAATGCATATTCAACAGGAGTGTGTGCATGCATTGTTATTGAGCTTGTTTTGGCTGATTTCATGGGGCTACAGATGACAAGCAATCTGTTTCCCTTCCATTTGGGACTTATTTTATTGTACTGATCAACAAAATTAGCATAGAGGTAGCTTATTTTTGTCAAGTGCGCATTGTCTCTTTAACCTGTAATGATGTCATGCAGGACGCGGCCCATCGGAGTTCGGAATTCTCACACAGTGGGAGGTCTTAGACAAACAGATGAATGTCTCTAAGAGCAACACTGGCAAATCAACCAATGGTTACAAGTACACCTGCAAGCTGAAGAACTCTGCTGGAGAAGGAAGAGGATGTCAGTGAGCCAGTTGGAGAGGTGTTTGGTTCAGGTGAGTGGACACTCATAAGTGTGTTACAGTCTTATGTATTGATATGTCAGTAACACTGCTAGTGTTGTAGGACATTTTGAATGCTGCACTATGTTGAATACCTGATCAACTCCTGTAAAAGTACCAATACAAAATGTGTTTTCATTACAGAGCCTTCCAATAACGATGCTGTTGTTGCTTTAGTTGTTACTGCCATATTAGCGCTTGCCTGCCTAATAGGTAAGAACAGCACATCTATAGTAACAGAGCACTGCACATGTACATATTTCTGAAGCACAGATTGACATAACAGCAGCAACAGTGAGGTATACACCCTGAAGGGAATATTAATGCAGACTTGTACTTTAAGAAGCTCTTTCTGGTTCAACTCTTCATACTCACTGCTTTACCAAAATGTTAGACAATGTGAATTTCATTTAAACATGTTAAGTGTCAATTTCATCTCAGGATATCCCCATGGATCGACTTTTTGAGCAAGGTTTTTTGTGGATTGTGTGGTAAGTGTTGATCCATATTCTGATCCATATTCTACCTGCTAACAAAGTAATACAAACACAACATGATTAATGTACTGCACTATATACACATACTTCCATGCACTGCACACATGCTTCCTCACAGCACAGGACAGGAGTGTTGTTTTTGTGCCATCACAGATATCCATAAATCCTAAATTCAAGGAACCTATTCTACTCTGTTTGCTGTGAACAATGTTGATGGATGGTGTAACTTTACAGGGGATACAGGCAACAATCAGAATTCTGTTGCCCCGGATACTGTTTATCACACTGTAGGGGATGTTCAGGTCGCTAACCGTGGAGCTTCAGGGGTTCTCTCTGGGGTTGCCGTGGATACAGTTTACAGCACTGTAGGAGAGACGTCTTCTAGAGATTACTCCATGAATCAGAATAATAACAATCAGCCCACTAACACAGGTAGTAACACTAACACACCTTTTACATGGTACTTCTATGGGGCCATTTTGACAATGCAGATATGTGGTGGAGGACAGGTGGCATTTATTTGAAGAACATGTTTTAGTGACATCTACATACAGTATGAGAAGGTGATTACTAATGTGAGTTTAAAGTGAGCAGTGTGTGGGCTAGCCCAAATAAAATGTGTATTATGCTGTTGGAATCTGCAAGGAAAATGTGCTCCAGATGATGTACTTGTGATGAGTATTTGAAATAACCTGCTTGGTTTTGGTTTCTCTTTACATTTATGCATTTTTGCACTGTCAAAATGTCCCCCATAGAGGTAACACTGTGGATAAAGATTGTCACTGTCGCCCCTTGCTAGTTTGTACTGTTGAAAAGCCAATTATTTCACAATCTTCTGCTCCATTTGATTTGCCCCATAGTTGTCAATCATTCAGGATGCGTTCAGTTCTGAGAACTGTTTCCTTGTTGTTTTGTTTGATATTACTGTTACCAGTTTAGAGATGTGGATTGTTTCAGAACGTCTCAAGACCTTTGCAGGTTTTATGCCTAAGAGCTTACAGTAGTCATCTACTGCAGAGGTAGGCAACCCTGAATTTAGGCACTCCAGGAACAGGGTTACCTACCCCTGATCTACTGTATGTTACAAATCAAATAGTTGTATCATCATCATTCAATATTGTCACAACAAAGGTGTTTGAGAATGCTAAACTGATCTATTCTCCTTCAGCTAAAGCCAGTGATGGAAACAACCAAACCACAGCCAAGTCATCCAGCTAATTTAACACGTCATGAAGCAGAAGTAGCGTTAGAAGTTAGATGCTCATCTGCATATGTCAGAATATCACAAGAACATAGATTGATTGCTATGAATTCTGTTAATTACTTTAAGTAGGAAGTCACTGTGTAAGTCAATGATACTTGATGGTAAGAAACTGTGGCATTCGACTGGAATTCTGCCTCTTAGCAATCTTGAAGTAGCATTTGATGCAGTAGGGAAGAGGCTCTGCAAATGGCCATCACCAAAACAGGGGAAGAAGTTGCTGGAAAGGGACAGGGGAATGAAGGTCTGTTTGGGACTTAAGCAGGAAGTTTACTCGGTAACAGAGTGCTCTGGCAGTTACAGTACACTCAAACCATATTTGTCCCAGATGATTTGATTCCTATAACTGACTGATTTTAAAAAGCTAAATAGAATAACAAAAATATAAACGCAACATGTAACAATTTCAACAATTTTACTGAGTTACATTTCTTTTGAGGAAATCACTAAATTGAAGTAAATTCAGTAGGCCCTAATCTATGCATTTCACATGACTGGGCAGGGGTGCAGCTAAGGGCGGGATGGGAGGGCATAGGCCCACCCACTGGGGAGCCAGGCCCAGCCAATCAGAATGAGTTTTTCCCAACAAAAGGGCTTTATTGCAGACAGAAATGCTCCTCAGTTTCATCAGCTGTCCAAGTCTCAGACAATTCCGCAGGTGAAGAAGCTGGATGTGGAGGTCCTGGGCTGACGTGGTTACACGTAGTCTGCAGTTGTAAGGCCGGTTGGACGTACTGCCAAATTCTCATTGGAGGCGGCTTATGGTAGAGAAATGAACATTAAATTCTCTGGCAACAGCTCTGGTGGACATTCCTGCAGTCAGCATGCCAATTGCACGCTCCCTCAAAACTTCAGACATCTGTGGCATTGTGTTGTGTGACAAAACAGCACATTTTAGAGTGGCCTTTTATTGTCCCTGAGTAATTATCATGCTGTTGTTGTAGCGTTGACTATCATTAAATGTGAAGACTGTATATTATCAAATCAATTATGTATGTGTAATTATTAATTCAACGAATCACGGAATAGTAATTAACTAGGAAGTCGGTGCACCACGGAAAAATGTTGTTTATAGAGTTTCAATTTCCCGAATTTAACTCGATCACAGTCTTCTATTAATGTGTTATTACCTCATCAGTCTCATTACTGAACATCGCAAACCCTTAGATATCTGCACGAAGCCTAACATAAATTATGAATCAGCGATATACAAATTGGCTTTATTATTTATTTACTAACTAGCTAATTAATCACACAGAATTACATAAACACACACAGAATTAGGTCATACATTGGTTATTGACATGATACACTGAAAAGTCCCTAGTGGGCTAAGCCAATATGACGGCTTGGTAGACAATGGAAAGGGGTGGGGACAGTTCAAGAGCGGGAAACTCAGAGATGATTCACTGTAATACAGTTGATAAATACACTCATGAAATGCTAATACCTTTAACATGAACAGCCGCTCATTCTAAAATGAATTGCAATTTACATATTTATGAGTGTATGCCTTTGTTGTCCCTCTGCAATCGCCTGTCCATCTGCTGGATAGTCAGTCGACAAAAAGCCTCTGGTTTGTCCACCAGAGATCAAAGTCTGTTGGAGTTGTAGGTTGTTATAATGGATACTTCAGAGTACCATTTGGAAATGTTCTTAGATCGAATGTGTTTACCAGACTAAAATATTTAAACAGCTGTAGCCTGAATAATTGGTCTTTAGTTTGTAGATTTCTTAGCCATTTCAACGTGGGAATGATCTCCACATTTTCTGGTCTTGTTCTTTGTTGAAGTTGCCAACCATTTCAATATGTAGCGACAGCTTCCATGTTTTCTGGTCTAATGTACATTTTGTTGGAAGTGGCTTTAATACTAGAGTAGAAAACTGGGCGTTCCATGACGCCGATGTAAATGTCTGTACTCACGGGGTGTGGTCACTGACTAGTTAAAACTTTATTTGAAAAACCAAACTCTCATTTAGAAGGCTAACATCACCTTTCATATTTTCAAAACTATTCCTATACTCAATAATTAAGAACTGTATACTGTGAAAGACCATACCCTTTCACTAACACAATCCTAAGCAGGATGGCACGAAATGAGACGCAGAGACATGACTTCAACAAAAAGAAGGAAACTGTATTGAGTGTTCTTCTTTAAACTCCCCGGGGCAGTACAAACAAAGGCCTGTGTAAGGGCTATCTAAACAAACAAACCAAAAACCCAACTACAAGTTGGTACTAAACACAAAACCAACAGCTTGAGCCGAACCTATAACAGACAATCATGGTGCTGTGGAATTTGCCGTAGGCACCGGCTTGTAATCATTCTACCCTTTACAACATAACCTTCAATCCAAATCAAAACTCCAAACCTACAACCTGATTTTGGACGGAATTACGGAATCACTTGGAAGGCTAACAACTACCAAAATATTATTATTCCAAAGCTATACAGAAAATGCTATGGAAAACAACAGAAACCTGAAAACAACATCCAACCTGGAACTGAGTGAGTATTGTTTAGTCTGAAGCTATATTTTATTTCCAAAAGCCAAGAAGAAAAATACATTACATGACTTCATAAGGACTGAATGCTAAATTAAGTCTGCCAAACTTGTTACAACTTCAATTAGCACTGACGTGTCAAGTGAGAGGTGTCAAATCCCTTTAGCCCAACAATGGCAGGAGAGACGGACAGTCTATTCCAACCAAATGGAGAGGCTTTAGAAGCTGCGTCCCGCTGTTCAGAGGTAATTGAAATACAGTACCCTGTGTATGTAAAGAAGAATAAGACAAGAAAAGAGTACAAAATGAAGCTCCTTGTAGAAAATCAAGAGACACTTTTTGCTGACTATTATAAAAATGGGAACATCAGCAACCTCATCTTCCACACAGACCATCCCCTGGCATGGCACAGTGCTATATTAAAACACTACCCCTCTGTTAATTAAGAGGGGGGGTGTTACCGAGGGGTGGAAACTCAGGATACTAGACAACGAGGACTCTGAGTCAGCTAATATAAATCTCTATAAATCTGGAACAGTATTGGTACAGGGCAACCCCAAACAGTTTCAGCTGGACTTTCACCAAACCAGATCTCTTCATTATATAACCCCACAGACGATCAACCCCAAGCGGGAAAGTCAACCTCCCAGCAC
Source organism: Hucho hucho (assembly GCA_003317085.1). Classification (NCBI taxonomy): domain Eukaryota; kingdom Metazoa; phylum Chordata; class Actinopteri; order Salmoniformes; family Salmonidae; genus Hucho; species Hucho hucho. The sequence goes on along the minus strand of QNTS01002569.1, from coordinate 63,027 downwards.
AGAGTACTACTCCCTCATTGAAATGAAGGATACATTTACCCAGCTGGAGTTAAGGCAGGTGGAGACAACAGTCCAGTACAACAACACCTCACAACTTCTTAGGGCTAGGGTCCTTTTTAGTGAATTTCCACCTGACTGACGGGCCCAAAGTAAACTGCTTGTTACTCAGGCGCAGAAGCCAGGATATGCATATAATTGGTATCATTGGATAGAAAACACTTTTAAGTTTGTAGAAATGTTAAAACAATGTAGAAGACCATAACACAATTGATATGGTAGTCGAAAATCCAAAGAAAAACCAACTGGAATTATTTATTTTTTTAGATCACATGGTCAGCAGGCAAACAGGCCCAACCCCCACTCTTACACTAGCATGTACCAGATGCTCAGCAGTCTCTGCCCACACTTACTGGCCTGAGGTCAAACCACACAACCAACATTGGACACTTTATGGAACACAAAGCCTTCACTATCTCTGAGGTCATCTGTCTTTGGCCTAAAGAGCAGGAACCTGGACTTCATCAAAGAAAATCGTAAATACAGACATTGTCATCCTACAAGAAACATGGTATAGAGGAGACAGACCCACTGGTTGCCCTCTAGGTTACAGAGAGCTGGTAGTCCCATCCACCAAACTACCAGGTGTGAAACAGTGAAGGGACTCAGGGGGTATGCTAATTTGTTATAGAGCAGACCTAACTCACTCCATTAAATTAATCAAAACAGGAACATTTTACATTTGGCTAGAAATTCAAAAGGAAATGATCTTAACAGAGAAAAATGTCCTTCTGTGTGCTACCTATATCCCCCCATACTTTAATGAAGACAGCTTCTCCATCCTGGAGGGGGAAATCAATAATTTCCAGGCCCAGGGACATGTACTAGTCTGTGGCGACGTAAATGCCAGAACTGGACAAGAACCTGACACCCTCAGCACACAGTGGGACAAACACCTGCCTGGAGGTGACAGCATTCCCTCCCCCATATGCCCCCCTAGGCACAACTATGACAACATAACCAACAGTAACGGGTCACAACTCCGGCAGCTCTGTCGCACGCTGGGTATGTACATAGTCAATGGTAGGCTTTGAGGGGACTCCTATGGTAGGTACACCTATAGTTCATCTCTTGGCAATAGTACTGTAGACTACTTTATCATTGACCTCAACCCAGAGTCTCTCAGAGCGTTCACAGTCAGCCCACTGACACCCCTATCAGATCACAGCAAAACCACAGTCTACTTGAACAGAGCAATAGTCAATCATGAGGCATCAAAGCCAAAGGAACTGCACAATATTAAGAAATGCTATTGATGGAAGGAACATAGTGTAGAAACCTACCAAAACACAATTAGGCAACAACAAATTCAATCCCTTTTAGACAACTTCCTGGACAAAACATTCCACTGTAATAGTGAAGGTGTAAACCTGGCAGTAGAAAATCTTAACAGTATATTTGACCTCAGCTTCCCTATCAAATCAAAAACTTTCAAGCAGAAAACCGAAGAAAATGAACAACAATGACAAATGGTTTGATGAAGAATGCAAAAACCTAAGAAAGATATTGAGAAACCTGTCCAACCAAAAACATAGAGACCCAGAAAACCTGAGTCTACGCCTTCACTATGGTGATTCACTAAAACAATACAGAAATACACTACGGGAAAAAAGTACGTCAGAGATCAGCTCAATGTAATTGAAGAATCCATAGACTAACCAATTCTGGGAAAATTGGAAAACACTAAACAAACAACAACACAAAGAATTATCTGTCCAAAATGGAGATATATGGGTCAACCATTTCTCCAATCTTTTTGTCTCTATAACAAAGAACAAACAGCAAAACATATACATGATCAAATACAAATCTTAGAATCAATTATTAAAGATTACCAGAACCCATTGGATTCTCCAATTACCTTGAATGAACTACAGGACAAAATACAAACCCTCCAACCCAAAAAGGCCTGTGGTGTTGATGGTATCCTCAATGAAATTATCAAATATATAGACAACAAATTCCAATTGGCTATACTAAAACTCTTTAACGTCATCCTTAGCTCTGGCATCTCCCCAATATTTGGAACCAATCCACAAAAGTGGAGAGAAATTTGACCCCAATAACTACCGTGGGATTTGCGTCAACAGCAACCTTGGGAAAATCCTCTGCATTATCATTAATAGCAGACTCGTATATTTCCTCAGTGAAAACAATGTACTGAGCAAATGTCAAATTGGCTTTTTAACAAATTATCGTACGACAAACCACGTATTCACCCTGCACACCCTAATTGACAAACAAACCGAAACAAAGGCAAAGTCTTCTCATGCTTTGTTGATTTCAAAAAAGCCTTCAACTCAATTTGGCATGAGGGTCTGCTATACAAATAGATGGAAAGTGGTGTTGGGGGGAAAAAAAACATTATAAAATCCATGTACACAAACAACAAGTGTGCAGTTAAAATAAGCAAAAAACACACACATTTCTTCCCAGAGGGCCGTGGGGTCAGACAGGGATGCAGCTTAAAGGCCCACCCTCTTCAACATATATATCAACGAATTGGCGAGGGCACTAGAACAGTCTGCAGCACCCGACCTCACCCTACTAGAATCTGAAGTCAAATGTCTACTGTTTGCTGATGATCTGGTGCTTCTGTCACCAACCAAGGAGGGCTACAGCTGCACCTAGATCTTCTACACAGATTCTGCCAGACCTGGGCCCTGACAGTAAATCTCAGTAAGACCAAAATAATAGCACACAAAAAACTATACATACCTTGGCCTAAACAAACAAATGAATGACCATATTAGAGACACATATTTCCCTCAGATTACACAGATCCACAAAGAATTTGAAAACAAACCCGATTTTGATAAACTTCAATATCTACTGGGTGAAATACCATTGTGTGCCCTCACAGCAACACGATTTGTGACCTGTTGTCACAAGAAAAGGGCAACCAGTGAAGAACAAACACATTGTAAATACAACCCATATTTATGTTTATTTATTTTCCCTTTTGTACTTTAACCATTTGCACATTGTTACAACACTGTATATATACACATAATACGGCATTTGTAATGTCTTTATTCTTTTGGAACTTCTGTGTTTACTGTTCATTTTATTGTTTATTTCACTTTTGTATATTATCTACTTCACTTGTTTTGGCAATGTTAACATATGTTTCCCATGCCAATAAAGCCCCTTGAATTTAATTGAATTGAGAGAGAGAGAGAGAGAGAGAGAGGGAGAGGGAGAGAGAGAGAGAGGGGGGGGGGGGCTGCTATGATCCTCACAAAAAAAGGCACGTTGTGACACTGTTTAATCAGCTTCTTGATATGCCACACTTGTCAGGTGGATGGATTATTTTGGCAAAGGTGAAATCCTCTCTAACAGGGATGTAAACAATTTTTTGCACCAAATTTGAGAAAAATAAGCTTTTTGTCCATATGGAACATTTCTGGAATCTTTTATTTCAGCTCATGAAACATGGGACCAACACTTTACATGTTGTGTTTATACCTTTGTTCAGTAACATTACACAGTATTATAAGTATTGGAGTTTTTCTTTCAAATTATGAGATTAGAGAATGTTTGCCCTTCTGTTCTCATTAGCAGCGGATCCAAGAGTCTTAAAGATGAGTCAAAGCATGAGGGTAAGACACAGTGGCATTCACCTGGAATTCTGCCACTTAGCATCCTTTTCATTGTCATCCAGAAGTGAACACAACAAATACTAATATGGTCTGTGTATGAGAATCCTAAACTCAATTTTTCTCTCTTCTTCTCCTCCTCAGTTAAAGGCAGTGCTGGAGTCCAGCCAGAACAAGGCAAGTCATCCAGTTAATTTAAGACTTTAGAAACAGAAGTAACTTCTTAAGTAGCATTTGATGCAATAGGAGAGAGGCTGTAGTTGATGTTTTCCTTCTGTGTGATTCTGCAGAGAGGGTTGCTCTAGTGTCCATCAAAACAGAGGACGATGATGCAGACAACTTGCAGGGGAATGGAGGTGTGTATGACATTTAAGCGGATAGTTCACCCCATAAGAGAGCTGGAATCAGTGTTTTGGCAGTTACAGTACACTCAAACCATATTTGTCCTGGATGATTCCTATAACTGACAGATTCTTAAAAGCAAAATAAACTCAGCAAAAAAAGAAACGTCCTCTCACTGTCAACTGTGTTTATTTTCAGCAAACTTAACGTATAAATATTTGTATGAACATAACAAGATTCAACAACTGAGACATAAACTTAACAAGTTCCACAGACGTGACTAACAGAAATTGAATAATGTGTCTTTGAACAAAGCGGGGGTCAAAATCAAAAGTAAGAGTCAGTATCAGCTGCATTAGGTACTGCTGTGCATCTCCTCCTCATGGACTACACCAGATTTGCCAGTTCTTGCTGTGAGATGTAACCCCACTCTTCTACCAAGGCACCTGTAAGTTCCCGGACATTTCTGGGGGGAATGGCCCTAGCACTCACCCTCCGATCCAACAGGTCCCAGACGTGCTCAATGGGATTGAGATCCGGGCTCTTCGCTGGCCATGGCAGAACACTGACATTCCTATCTTGCAGGAAATCACACACAGAACGAGCAGAATGGCTGGTGGCATTGTCATGCTGGAAGGTCACGTCAGGATGAGCCTGCAGGAAGGGTACCACATGAGGGAGGAGGATGTCTTCCCTGTAACGCACAGCGTTGAGATTTCCTGCAATGACAACAAGCTCAGTCCGATGATGCTGTGACACACCGCCCCAGACCATGACGGACCCTCCACCTCCAAATCGATCCCACTCCAGAGTACAGGCCTCGGGGTAACGCTCATTCCTTCGACGATAAACGCAAATCCGAACATCACCCCTGGTGAGACAAAACCGCGACTCGTCAGTGAAGAGCACTTTTTGCCAGTCTTGTCTGGTCCAGCGACATTGGGTTTGTGCCTATGGGTGACGTTGTTGCCGGTGATGTCTGGTGAGGACCTGCCTTACAACAGGCCTACAAGCCCTCAGTCTAGCCTCTCTCAGCCTATTGCAGACAGTCTGAGCACTGATGAAGGGATCCTGACGTAACTTGGGCAGTTGCTGTTGCCATCCTGTACCTGTCCCGCAGGTGTGATGTTCGGATGTACCGATCCTGTGCAGGTGTTGTTATACGTGGTCTGCCACTGCGAAGACGATCTGCTGTCCGTCCTGTCTCCTAGCGCTGTCTTAGGCGTCTCACAGTACCGACATTGCAATTTATTGCCCTGGCCATATCTGCAGTCCTCATGCCTCCCTGGGTCTCGACCCCGCCCTGTGCAACTGGGTCCTGGACTTTGACGGGCCGGCCCCAGGTGGTCAGGGTAGGAAACAACATCTCCACCCTGCTGATCCTCAACACTGGGGCCCCACAAGGGTGCGTTCTCAGCCCTCTCCTGTACTCCCTGTTCACCCATGACTGCGTGGCCATGCACGCCTCCAACTAAATCATCAAGTTTGCAGACAACACTACAGTGGTAGGCTTGATCACCAACAACGACGAGACAGCCTACAGGGAGGAGGTGAGGGCCCTCGGAGTGTGGTGTCAGGAAAATAACCTCTCACGTGAACTTCAGGAAACAACAGAGGGAGCACCCCCCTAGCCACATCGACAGTACAGTAGTGGAGAAGGTGGAAAGTTTTAAGTTCCTCGGCGTACACATCACGGACAAACTGAAATGGTCCACCCACACAGACAGCGTGGTGAAGAAGGCGCAACAGCGCCTCTTCAACCTCAGGAGGCTGAAGAAATTCGGCATGTCACCAAAATCACTCACAAACTTTTACAGATGCACAATCGAGAGCATCCTGTCGGGCTGTATCACCGCCTGGTACAACAACTGCTCCGCCCACAACCGTAAGGCTCTCCAGAGAGTAGTGAGGACTGCACAACTCATCACCGGGGGTAAACTACCTGCCCTCCAGGACACCTACACCACCCGATGTCAGAGGAAGGCCAAAAGATCATCAAGGACAACAACCACCCGAGCCACTGCCTGTTCACCCCGCTATCATCCAGAAAGCGAGGTCAGTACAGGTGCATCAAAGCTGGGACCGAGAGACAGCTTCTATCTAAAGGCCATCAGACTGTTAAACAACACCACTAACATTAAGTGGCTGCTGCCAACATACTGACTTAAATCTCAGACATTACTCATATCAAATGTATACACTGTACTCTAAACCATATACTGAATCTTGACTATGCCATTTGGCCATCGACTCAAATCTCTAGCCACTTTAATAATAAAAAATTGGATGAAATAAATGTATCACTAGCCACTTTAAATGATGCCATTTATATAATGTTTACATATCCTACATTACTCATCTCATGTGTATATACTGTACTCTATACCATCTACTGCATCTTGCCTATGCCGGTCAGCCATTGCTCATCCATATATTTATATGTACATACTTGTATTCATTCCTTTACTCTTGTGTGTGTAAGGTTGTTGTTGTGAATTTGTTCGATTACTTGTTAGATACTACTGCATGGTCGGAACTAGAAGCACAAGCATTTCGCTACACTCGCATTAACATCTGCTAACCATGTGTATGTGACAAATAACATTTTATTTGATTTGATATACTGGGCTGTTATTACTGGGTAGGACAAGATGGTAATACTCCACTAAAGGCTATGTTAAGAGTGATGATGCAACCATATAAACAGAATGTAAGTAGACCTACTATAATTATAATAATATTTCTAAGGGTGTAACTCTGCTCTTTTCCCATAGCAGCTGCAGCTTCACCAACACGTTATGTCATCAAAGGAACGTCATTATCAATCCTGGGATCCCTGGTGGAGTTCTACAGGAGATCCTCTGGAACATGGTGCAAATAAGGTGATGGAATGGGACACCGCCGGGATACAGGAATTTTATGATTTTAAAGAAAATACATCCTTGAACACCACAACAGGAGAAATCACAATCAGACAGCTGACCAAGCAGCTCAGCAGGGTTTTATGAGGCAGAGGGTATGATTGGTGGGGAAAAACAGACCTTTCAGCAGAGAGTGGAAGTCCTTGTTAATTTATTGTTTCCTAAATGGAAGGTCAGGACTTGTGATCCAATAATGGATCGGGACCTCTTTTTAGGTACCAGCTAAGGACGGGATGTAACTCATTTTGCAAAGGTTAAAAATGTAAAAGGTTGAAACACAAAAAGTTTGCCAACAACTATGTCATGTGCTGTTAGTGCTGAACAAGAACCTTGGTTAGTCCACACTTTTTGAAGAGATTTTTCCAGTTACCTTTTTACTTTTCTAATAAACAAACCTTTATTCAGCTCTCTCCAAACGTCCCTGTGATCAGGATGATAGCAATCGTATATCAGATGGGAGAACTATGCAGGTTTGTGAGTAGAGAGAGAGGGGACATAATGTCTAAGTTAAAACTTCCATGATTGTGCAAGACATTTAGTATAACCAGCCATCCAACAGCTGTCACTTGTCACGTCCAGGCCTGGTTTAGCAGGCTGTTGTTTAGTTTGAGTTTTGGGTTAGAAGGGTTTTATGTTCTAGGTGTGATATTTCTATGTTGGGTTGATGGTTCCCAATTAGAGGCAGCTGATTGTCGTTACCTCCAGTTGGGAACCATATATATGTTTGTGTTTTTCACTGGGGTTTTGTGGGTCATTGAATGTTTTCTTTGAATGTTAGTATAGCTCGTTTAGCGGTGTGTGCACGGTTAGCCACAGGGGAGTTACGATCTTTGTTTGTTTATTGTTTTGCCAGTTACGTGTAAAATAAAAGTGTGTACACTGGAAACCTCGCTGCATCTTGGTCCGTCCCTTTGAAGATCTTGACAGTCACTAAGTTAACAGAGAGAACATTGTAGAACACAAACACATTGTAAAGAATATGTGAGAAATATTCCTGACTTTCCGTCTGCTGTTGCATAACATACTCCTCCATTTCCATCCACAGACCCAGAATCACAACCTGAAGTCACCTGTGAATTGAACGGTACCATGGCAACTTTTCACTACAGCTGAGGGTCCATCATCTGTCGTTTACCGCTGGTCTTGGTCTGACCACCAGGGGAAGATGTGGAGCCAGGAGCAGACTGGACAAGCACTACAACATCAAATCCCCAGAGTCAGACAGCTACACCTGTGAGGCCAGGAACCCAGTCAGTGAGAAGACACAGACCTACAACAGCAACGACTACCTGGCCACAGGTAAACAAGAGAGATATAGAGGGTTTGGGTTTTGTGAAGTGAATTCCATTCTCTTGGTATACTCAGTCAAGGTTAAATCATGTCCAAGTATTTTAATGCTGTTGATAAAGGAATAGGAATTCCTTTGTTCAGTTTCCACTGACCATGTGACCTGACCTATGTGTATCTGTCTGTATGTGTGTGTGTCAGGTAATCCTGAGATCTACATTTGTATTGGTGCAGGTGTCTTGCGGTTGCTGTTGTGGTCTGGCTCATCAAGAAGCGTTCCGAAGGTAAGCCCATGTCTTTAATTAAGGACAGTAATACCTTATAACAGGGTTCTTTATCATGAGTCTCCTTGAAGTTGTAATGACATTGTGTTGATTCATTGTGTTCGGTTTAGACTCATAACCAACTGAAGAAAATCTGTCACTTTGTCAGAACTTGCATTTCCCTTTCTATCTAAGGCCTCTAGTATCTTCATACCTGCATACCCACTGACTTCCCTTCTTTCCTCTCCCTTTTTTGTAACTAAGGCCAAGCTAATTCTGTGGATCAATCAAGATCTGTAAGCTCCCTTGGTAACACCAGAGCTGATACTTTCCAATCCGGTCAGGGTCAATCAGATCAACCAGACCAGCGAGGGTGTGAAAACTGGAGAGGGTGGGAAGAAGCCATTACTGGACAAGGCAGGAATGCAGGATCCACTGATACAGATGCTATTTAGTGAGTTATTCTCCCTCACAAACTGAACAACCAGAATCAGGTTTGGTGTTGGGAGTCCGGAAAGAGACAGAGGGAAGAAAAAGAGCAGAATGCAGAATTCAAACAGAACAGAAACATTTTCAGAGCTATTGTTATGTTGCAATTGTTATCTATCAGACCTGGGTTCAAATACATGTGTATTTTAATTATTTATATTTCAAATACCTATTTCCTGTGTAATTGAGTATTTTTAAATAATGTTGCCCTAATCAACTACTTCCATTGGAAGTATTTGAAATAATTTCTAGGAATAGAAAACTATTTTCAAATATTAATTTCATAATGCATTATTTCAAATACCAAGCAGACCCGGGTTCAAATGCATGGGAGTATTTAAATATTTGTATTTGAAAATACATTTGTCTGTATTTGAGTATGTTCAAATACATGCCAATAATTTAAGTGTATTTCCAAATGCATTCTAATATTCAACTACTTGTATTTTCAAGGAAAATTATCCATACGCTAACTTCAAAATGTAATTGAATTACTCTAAATAGTATTTGAAGTGAACCCAGGTCTGTTAGCTATTAATCATCAAAAGATGCCATACATTGCCTCAAAGCACATCATTAGCTCTGTGGTCTGCAATAATATAATTCTGTCAATGACTACAGTATGTGCCTGTAATTCTTTAGTTTTTATTGACAACCACACTGACATCAAGTTAATATCACTATTTCAAGAGGTGGATAGCTAGGTAGGCTACAACCTATGGATGATTTTGATAATGCAACGTCCGTGGTTCAGTTGTGGAAAAGAGTCAGGCGCAGGAGGTAGTTCACGTGTGAAAAGGTATTTTAATTGAGTCACCAGTCCACAAACAATAACTCTGGCGAAAACAAAATACCCACACGAACTTCAAAAATAAACAGGCGCAATCCAGCAACCTGGCAATTACGGGAACCACAATACAATAGCCCTAAGTACACAGACTGGGGAACATACAAGAACAAACGGTACAACCTAACAATCACGCACAATGGGAAGAGGGGAAGGAAGGAATATAAACAGTTGCGTGATTGGGAGAAATTGACAACAGGTGTGTACAATTTGACAAAACCAACAGAACACATGAAAAAGGGGAGCGATGATGGTCAGAAAACCTGTGACGTCGACCGCCGAACACCGCCCGAACAAGAAGAAGAACCGACTTCGGGCGGAAGTCGTGACAGATAAACACTCAACATAAAAAAAAAAACATTATGAAAAGGCATTTGAAGAAAAAAAATGCATATATATATCTCAGCAAAAAAGGTTTGGTTAGTGCGTGTGAGCACTACGTTTGTCGATTTGTTGCTTCTTTGTTGTTTTTGTATGTTTCACCATTAAATATGTGGAACTCAATGCACGCTGCGCCTTGGTCCCTTTATCATGACGATCGTAACAAAACAATTAATGAACATGCACCTGTGGAACAGTTGTTTAGACACTAACAGCTTACAGACGGTTTTGCAATTAAGGTCACAGTTATGAAAACTTAGGACACTAAAGAGGCCTTTCTACTGACTCTGAAAAAGACCAAGAGAAAGATGCCCAGGTCCATGCTCATCTGTGTGAATGTGCATTAGGCATGCTGCAAGGAGGCATGAGGACTGCAGATGTGGCCAGGGCAATACATTGCTAAGTCCGCACTGTGAGACGCCTAAGACAGCACTACAGGGAGACAGGACGGACAGCTGATCGTCTTCGCAGTGGCAGATCGGTACATCCGAACATCACACCTGCGGGACAGGTACAGGATGGCAACAACAACTGCCCGACTTACACCAGGAATGCACAATCCCTCCATCAGTGCTCAGACTGTCCGCAATAGGCTGAGAGAGGCTGGACTGAGGGCTTGTAGGCCTGTTGGAAGGCAGGTCCTCACCAGACATCACCGGCAACAATGTCACCTATGGGCACAAACCCAACGTCGCTGGACCCAGACAGGACTGGCAAAAAGTGCTCTTCACTGACGAGTCGCGGTTTTGTCTCACCAGGGATGATGTTCGGATTTGCGTTTATCGTCAAAGGAATGAGCGTTACACCAAGGCCTGTACTCTGGAGCAGGATCGATTTGGAGGTGGAGCGATGTGTCACAGCATCATCGGACTGAGCTTGTTGTCATTGCAGGGAAATCATAACGCTGTGTGTTACAGGGAAGACATCCTCCTCCCTCATGTGGTACCCTTCCTGCAGGCTCATCATGACGTGACCCTCAAGCATGACAATGCCACCAGCCATACTGCTCGTTCTGTGCGTGATTTCCTGCAAGACAGGAATGTCAGTGTTCTGCCATGGCCAGCGAAGAGCCCGGATCTCAATCCCATTGAGCACGTCTGGGACCTGTTGGATCGGAGAGTGAGGGGTAGGGCCATTCCCCCCAGAAATGTCTGGGAACTTGCAGGTGCCTTGGTGGAAGAGTGGGGTAACATCTCACTGCAAGAACTGGCAAATCTGGTGTAGTCCATGAGGAGATGCACTGCAGTACTTAATGCAGCTGGTGGCCACACCAGATACTGACTTACTTTTGACCCCCCCTTTGTTCAGGGACACATTATTCATTTTTGTTAGTCACATGAATGTGGAACTTGTTCAGTTTGTCTCAGTTGTTGAATCTTATGTTCATACAAATATTTACACATTTTAAGTTTGCTGAAAATAAACGCAGTTGACAGTGAGGACGTTTCTTTTTTTGCTGAGTTTAGAAAGGAGTGTAAAAATAATCTACATTAATTTGTACAATAGAACACTTTGTGGGTGTTTTTTCCATTTTCAACACGAGGACTGCTGGAATTCCTTTCCTTGGATCAAAAAGTATATAGGTTAAACCTGTTTCCAGACTCATTGCCTGGGGGGGTGAGGGCTTTTCTTTGTGGGGAGGGGCAGTGGCAACCGGTCATTCAGGGAAGAGCCCCACCTGTTTAGCTAAAAATATATATACAGTACCAGTCAAAATCAAATCAAATCAAATCAAATTTTATTTGTCACATACACATGGTTAGCAGATGTTAATGCGAGTGTAGCGAAATGCTTGTGCTTCTAGTTCCGACCATGCAGTAGTATCTAACAACTAATCTAACAAATTCACAACAACTACCTTATACACACAAGATTAAAGGAATGAATACGAGTATGTACATATAAATATATGGATGAGCGATGGCTGACCGGCATAGGCAAGATGCAGTAGATGGTATGGAGTACAGTATATACACATATATGAGATGAGTAATGTAGGATATGTAAACATTATATAAATGGCATTGTTTAAAGTGGCTAGTGATACATTATTTCATCCAATTATAATTATTAAAGTGGCTAGAGATTTGGGTCGATGGCCGAACGGCATAGGCAAGATACAGTAGATGGTTTAGAGTACAGTGTATACATTTGATATGAGTATGTCGGATACGTAAACATTATATACAAAATTGTTTAAAGTGGCTAGTGATACATTTGTTACATCCAATTCCTATGTTTAAAGTGGCTAGAGATTTAAGTCAGTATGTTGGCAGCAGCCACTCAATGTTAGTGATGGCTGTTTAACAGTCTGATGGCCTTGAGGTAGAAGCTGTTTTTCAGTCTCTCGGTCCCAGCTTTGATGCACCTGTACTGACCTCGCCTTCTGGATGATAGCGGGGTGAACAGGCAGTGGCTCGGGTGGTTGTTGTCCTTGATGATCTTTTTGGCCTTTCTGTGACATCGGGTGGTGTAGGTGTCCTGGAGGGCAGGTAGTTTACCCCCGGTGATGCGCTGTGCAGTCCTCACTACCCTCTGGAGAGCCTTACGGTTGTGGGCGGAGCAGTTGCCGTACCAGGCGGTGATACAGCCCGACAGGATGCTCTCGATTGTGCATCTGTAAAAGTTTGTGAGTGATTTTGGTGACAAGCCGAATTTCTTCAGCCTCCTGAGGTTGAAGAGGCGCTGTTGCGCCTTCTTCACCACGCTGTCTGTGTGGGTGGACCAATTCAGTTTGTCCGTGATGTGTACGCCGAGGAACTTAAAACTTTCCACCTTCTCCACTACTGTCCCCTCGATGTGGATAGGGGGGTGCTCCCTCTCCTGTTTCCTGAAGTCCACGATCATCTCCTTTGTTTTGCTGACATTGAGTGAGAGGTTATTTTCCTGACACCACACTCCGAGGGCCCTCACCTCCTCTCTGTAGGCCGTCTCGTCGTTGTTGGTAATCAAGCCTACCACTGTAGTGTCGTCAGCAAACTTGATGATTGAGTTGGATGCGTGCTTGGCCACGCAGTCATGGGTAAACAGGGAGTACAGGAGAGGGCTGAGAACGCACCCTTGTGGGGCCCCAGTGTTGAGGATCAGCGGGGTGGAGATGTTGTTTCCTACCCTCACCACCTGGGACCGGCCCGTCAGGAAGTCCAGGACCCAGTTGCACAGGGCTGGGTCGAGACCCAGGGTCTCGAGCTTAATGACGAGCTTGGAGGGAACTATGGTGTTAAATGCTGAGCTGTAGTCGATGAACAGCATTCTTACATAAGTATTCCTCTTGTCCAGATGGGTTAGGGCAGTATGCAGTGTGATTGCGATTGCGTCGTCTGTGGACCTATTGGGACGGTAAGCAAATTGGAGTGGGTCCAGGGTGTCTGGTAGGATGGAGGTGATATGATCCTTGACTAATCTCTCAAAGCACTTCATGATGACGGAAGTGAGTGCTACGGGGCGATAGTCATTTAGCTCAGTCACCTTAGCTTTCTTGGGAACAGGAACAATGGTGGCCCTCTTGAAGCATGTGGGAACAGCAGACTGGGATAGGGACTGATTGAATATGTCCGTAAACACACCAGCCAGCTGGTCTGCGCATGCTCTGAGGACACGGCCAGGGATGCCATCTGGGCCGGCAGCCTTGCGAGGGTTAACACATTTAAATGTTTTTCTCACATTGGCTGCGGTGAAGGTGAGCCCGCAGGTTTTGGTAGCGGGCCGTGTCGGTGGCACTGTATTGTCCTCAAAGCGAGCAAAGAAGTTGTTTAGTTTGTCTGGGAGCAGGACGTCATGGTCCGCGACGGGGCTGGCTTTCTTTTTGTAGTCCGTGATTGACTGTAGACCCTGCCACATTCCTCTTGTGTCTGAGCCGTTGAATTGTGACTCTACTTTGTCTCTATATTGACGCTTAGCTTGTTTGATTGCCTTGCGGAGGGAATAGCTACACTGTTTGTATTCAAACATGTTTCCGGTCGCCTTACCCTGGTTAAAAGCAGTGGTTCGCGCTTTCAGTTTTGCGCGAATGCTGCCATCAATCCACGGTTTCTGGTTGGGGAAGGTTTTGATATTTGCTATGGGTACAACATCACCAATGCACTTGCTAATAAACTCGCTCACCGAATCAGCGTATACATCAATGTTGTTGTCAGATGCTATCCGGAACATATCCCAGTCCACGTGCTCGAAGCAATCTTGCAGCATGGAATCAGATTGGTCGGACCAGCGTTGAACAGACCTGAGAACGGGCGTTTCCTGTTTTAGTTTCTGTTTGTAGGCTGGGAGCAACAAAATGGAGTCATGGTCAGACTTGCCGAAAGGAGGGCGGAGAATAGCCTTGTATGCATCACGGAAGT
>QNTS01002569.1:19766-48183 GCA_003317085.1 Hucho hucho | reverse complement strand
GAGAATAGCCTTGTATGCATCACGGAAGTTGGAATAACAGTGGTCCAGGATTTTACCAGCCCGGGTGGCACATTGGATATGCTGGTAAAATTTCGGGAGCCTTGTTCTTAAATTAGCCTTATTAAAATCCCCAGCCACAATAAATGCAGCCTCAGGATATGTGGTTTCCAGTTTACATAGAGTCCGATGAATTTCTTTCAGTGCCATCGATGTGTCAGCTTGAGGGGGGATGTACACGGCTGTGATTATAATCGAGGAGAATTCTCTTGGTAGATAATGCGGTCTGCATTTGATTGTAATGAATTCTATGTCAGGTGAACAAAAGGACTTGAGTTCCTGTATGTTGTTATGATCACACCACGTCTCGTTAATCATAAGACACACACCCCCACCCTTCTTCTTACCAGATAGATGTTTGTTTCTGTCGGCGCGATGCGTGGAGAAACCAGGTGGCTGTACCGACTCAGATAACGTGTCCTGAGTGAGCCATGTTTCCGTGAAGCAAAGAACGTTGCAGTCTCGGATGTCTCTCTGAAAGGCAACCCTTGATCTGATTTCGTCTACTTTGTTGTCAAGAGACTATACATTGGCGATTAAAATACTCGGGAGAGGTGCACGATGCGCCCGTCGACGTAGCTTGACCAAAAGACCGGCGCGTTTCCCTCTTCTCCGGCGCCGCCGTTGTTTTGAGTCGCCGGGTGCTATCCAGTCTATTGTTGTGGTTGGGTTAGCAAACCAAGAATCCTCTTTGGGAAAGTCGTATTCCTGGTCGTAATGTTGGTAAGTTGACGCTGCTCTTATATCCAATAGTTCCTCCCGGTTGTACGTAATAAAACTTAATATTTCCCGGGGTAACAATGTAAAAAGTAATACATAAAAAAACAAAATACTGCATGATTTCCTGAGAACGTGAAGCGAGGCTGCCATCTCTGTCGGCGCCGGAAGTAGTCAAGTTGACATCCTACTGATTCAAGTACATGTTTTTATTTGTACTATTTTCTACATTGTATAATAATAGTGAAGCCATCAAAACTGAAATAACACATATGGAAAGTGTTAAACAAACCTAAATATATTTTATATTTGAGATTCTTAGTAGCCACCCTTTGCATTGATGACAGCATTGCACACTATTGGCATTATCTCAACCAGTTTCATGAGGTAGTCACCTGGAATGCATTTCACTTAACAGGTGTGCCTTGTTAAAAGTTAATTTGTGGAATGTATTTCCTTCTAAATGTGTTTGAGCCAATCAGTTGTGTTGTGACAAGGTAGGGGTGGTATACAGAAGATAGCCCTATTGGGTAAATGTTATGAATAAATTCATATGATTTATGTTTAATGACTAAATTATTATGTTTAAAATAATGTTTAAGTAATTACTAAGAATATTAAATCCTGAAAATATATGTAATAGGTGTTAGAGGAATAGGTCTAGAACTTTTTAAAAGACTAAGACATCGTGTTACTATTTTGCAACCTAAGCAGGATGGAGTTGAGATAACAGGAGAACTGTCGACAGACTATTTATAACTGGACCCTATAACAGGAAAACGGTTTCTTCACCCAGGGAGGGGAGAAACGGTTAGAAAGCTGTTAGAAGTGATAATATGTTATTTGTAAAACACAGCCCGTCTAAAGTGGGGTGGAGTTAAATTGTATGTACAGTGGGGCAAAAAAGTATTTAGTCAGCCACCAATTGTGCAAGTTCTCTCACTTAAAAAGATGAGAGAGGCCTGTAATTTTCATCATAGGTACACTTCAACTATGACAGACAAAATGAGGAAAAAAAATCCAGAAAATCACATTGTAGGATTTTTAATGAATTTATTTGCAAATGATGGTGGAAAATAAGTATTTGGTCACATACAAACAAGCAAGATTTCTGGCTCTCACAGACCTGTAACTTCTTCTTTAAGAGGCTCCTCTGTCCTCCACTCGTTACCTGTATTAATGGCACCTGTTTGAACTTGTTATCAGTATAAAAGACACCTGTCCACAACCTCAAACAGTCACACTCCAAACTCCACTATGGCCAAGACCAAAGAGCTGTCAAAGGACACCAGNGCCAGTCTCCAGATCTCAACCCCATAGAAAATCTTTGGAGGGAGTTGAAAGTCCGTGTTGCCCAGCGACAGCCCCAAAACATCACTGCTCTAGAGGAGATCTGCATGGAGGAATGGGCCAAAATACCAGCAACAGTGTGTGAAAACCTTGTGAAGACTTACAGAAAACGTTTGACCTCTGTCATTGCCAACAAAGGGTATATAACAAAGTATTGAGATAAACTTTTGTTATTGACCAAATACTTATTTTCCACCATAATTTGCAAATAAATAAATTAAAAATCCTACAATGTGATTTTCTGGATTTCTTTTTCTCATTTCATCTGTCATAGTTGAAGTGTACCTATGATGAAAATTACAGGCCTCTCTCATCTTTTTAAGTTGGAGAACTTGCACAATTGGTGGCTGACTAAATACTTTTTTGCCCCACTGTACATATAAAGGACTGTGTTCTTATTGTGATTTGAGAATTCTCTGTGAATAAACCTGTGACATAATGATCTCTGTAGCTGGGTCTCTGTCTGTTTCATCTTAACCAAAGCTTTACGACCTTTGGGTTACAGAGTAGGTTAATTGAAGTTCAGTTTGTGAACATTGAGAACAAAATTTCCATTACAGTAAAAGACCAAGTCCATATTATGGCAAGAACAGCTCAAATAAGCAAAGAGAATTGACAGTCCATCATTACTTCAAGACATGAAGGTCAGTCAATCTGAAAAATGTCAAGAACTTTGCAAAAACCATCAAGCGCTATAATGAAACTGGCTCTCACGAGGACCTCTGCTGGAAAGGAAGACCCAGAGTTACCTATGCTGCAGAGGATAAGTGAGAGTTAACTACACCTCAGATTGCAGCCCAAATAAATGCTTCAGAGTTTAAGTAACCGACACATCTCAACATCAACTGTTCAGAGGAGACTGCGTGAATTAGGCTTTCATGGTCAAATTGCTGCAAAGTAACCACTACCAAGAATTGCTGCAAAGTATTCACTACCAAAGGACACCAATAAGAAAAAGAGACTTGCTTGGGTCAAGAAACACGAGCAATGGACATTAGACCGGTGGAAATCTGTCCTTTGGTCTGATGAGTCCAAATTTGAGATTTTTGGTTCCAACCGCCGTGTCTTTGTGAGACGCAGAGTAGGTGAACGGATGATCTCTGCATGTGTGGTTCCCACCGTGAAGGATGGACAAGGAGGTGTGATGGTGTGTGGGTGCTTTGCTGGCAGAGTGAAGGAAAAACGGCCAACAAGTACTCAGCATATGTGGGGACTCCTTCAAGACTGTTGGAAAGCATTCCTCATGAAGCTGGTTGAGAGAATGCCAAGAGTGTGCAAAACTGTCATCAAGACAAAGGGTGGCTACTTTGAAGAATCTAAAATCATTTTGATTTGTTTAACACTGTTTTGGTTACTACATGATTCTATATGTGTTATTTCATAGTTTTGATGTCTTCACTATTATTCTACAATGTAGAAAATAGTAAAAATAAAGAAAAACCCTTGAATGAGTAGGTGTTCCAAACTTTTGACTAGTACTGTATTTATAAATAAAAAAAATGTTGCCTGTTTTGCATGTTATTTTGCCATTAATACGTGTCACATCAGTTTGCAAACAATGTAAAAAAAAGTATAATTGAGTTAATAAAGCCGCAAACAAACATGCTCTCTTTTTACTTTCTTAAGGCAGCTCCAAAATGCAGGTGTTTCAGTCTAGCTCTGTGCTTTCTTTGGTGGTGGGCCAGCCTGCGGAAAATACAGAGCGTAGTGGTTGGTAATGTTCTCTAGTTGTGCCGTGATTAGCTCAGTGTTCTGTCACTCATGGGGACACTATGTCACCGCAAAATCTACGGGGAGAGCTCAACAATTCAAGCCCCTTGAGTGCTGCCATAGATTTACATTAGAACTGCCCATCCAAGAAGTCTTAAGGTCATTGGCCACAGATAAAATGACATAAAATCCCGTTATATCTACCGTTGCTTTGATTGGACTGATCATGTCAACATCATACTTTTTTAAAATCTTCACTAGCAAGCTAGAAAGCAGTTATAGGGGCGCGGCCTGGCTGGAGGCTCTGGCTGTGGGCCTGGGGCCTGTGGAAACACTGAGGGGTCTCTGCCTTTGCTTCTTTCCCTCTGGGTGGGACGGATGCTGGGTCTTGGTCAGGGGGGCTAGTCTTAACTCTTCTTCCTCTGTGAAGGTGAATGAACAGATGAAATGAGGGAGAGAGGGACCAAAAGAAAGACAGATACTGTAGATACCGTAAATGTTTCTGTTCACACAACACTAACACTACAGCCATAGACGTTTGACCTTTGGTCTGAACCGATTACCTTCAAAGCACATCTGGCTCTTGCGTCGGATGAGGCAACAGCACACCAAGGTGATGATGAGGAGTACCAAGCCCCCTCCCCCGGCCAGGATGCACACCATGGTCCAGAAATCCAAACCAAACAGTAAACGACGATCACTCGAGACTGAGACAGCTGAGAGGAGGTTGGTGGATGAGGGGTGGAGCAGAGGAGAGATAAATGCAATGTTTTACCTTCTTTTTCTCTTTGAAATGTTTTATGTGGTGCGCCACCAATCCTAAATAATTGTTCCTTTTTTTCTGAAGACAAGGCTGATGGGAGAGACAGAAGAAAAAAACAGAGGGAAAGAGAAAGAGAAATACACAAAGAGAATTGCAATTGAGCCCTTCAAACATACAGTACCTTTGCATATTGGTTTGATGGCATCACTTGTCTCCATGCTGAACTTGTTGATTGCATAGCAGGTGAAGGTGACCGGCTCTTTTAGTTGTTTCAGACCGATGGTCAAAGTTTCCGTTCTGGCTCCACTTGAAAGTCACTCCCTCAGTGTTGGTCAAGGCACAGGTAAAGATGACGTCCTTATCAGAACAGGTAAATTTCACTGAGGGCTTGGAGATCTTTTCTGGAGAGAAACAAAATGGCCGCTGTCAGAGTCTCTAAAGGAGAGATTCAGTTCTTGTATGGTTGGGAAGAAAGAGAGAAAGACTTACCCTTCACTGTCTGGAGGACTGCTCTTTGAGGCTTGTCCCGTCGCTGTCGAACACCTCTGCTTTGTAAATACCTTCGTCTGCCAACGTCAGGTCTTTGAGCTTGAGAGACCCATCATTGGAGATGTCCTAAGCCTTGCCTTGTTTGTCCTCAGCCTAACTCTGTGTTATTGTTTGTGTCGCACTGCTTTGCTTTATCTTGGCCAGGTCGCAGTTGTAAATGAGAACTTGTTCTCAACTAGCCTACCTGGTTAAATAAAGGTGAAATAAATAAAATTAAAATGTATTTATTTAAATTGACTGATTTCCTAATGTGAACTGTAACTCTGTAAAATCGTTGAAATTGTTGCATGTTGCGTTTATATTTTTGTTCAGTATATATTGTGAATTATAATGAAATATTGATCCATACAGTAAGATGGCAAACATGTTTTATATGTTTTGAGGAAAATATTTTATCTTGTGAATGTTTTAGTGTGCATGCCATATAGGCCTATGGATGAATGGCTATAGGCTGTTGAATTAAAATCTCTCTTACACTCAGTGGACAGGAGGAAAATTAAATTAACTATAGTTATTCATTTACCTTTGAATATTTCTTTATTGCCAAGTTTTGTTACATTATAGCAGAGATTCTATCAATTCAAAATTCTATATTTGTAATTCTGTGCGTAGTAGCCAATTATACACACAGGGAGACGCCAAAGACCAGTTATGGGTACGACTACCGGAAGGAATATTCCAGAAGTGGTTAGAAAACATGCTTATTAAAGTTATTATAACATATAAACATAATGTAATGTGTTTGTATACCATATGATTTCATTGCAGCTATTAAACATAATTTACAAGTTAAATTAAACTTTATTTTATAGAGGTCATGAATAGGGAGGAACTAAACCACTTTACTTTCACTTTCACAGCCTCAGGAAATACAATATCAGACGAAGGCTAGGCTATAAACCACACAATGTTTTAGCATATCTAATTTTAACTTACTTTTTTTATCTAAACAAACGAACTAATTAGCAAATATGCCGAAACTAACGCTCATCGGATTGTGCTTCTGGCTTTATGTGGCGCAAAAGGTGGTTTCCGGAGGTAAGTTGAACCGACCCGCAGGTTCGAACGTAGCTTTAGGTCTACCTACTTGTGTGCTTACTGTGTAACCTACAACAGTATCACATCATAATGTTTGATTATGATTAACAAATTCAAATTCAAATTCAAGCTGCTTTATTGGCATGAAAAACATTGTGTCAATATTGCCAAAGCAACAATGTATACAGTATACATTGTAATAAAATTAGAAACAATAACAAAAAATAATATAAAATGGTAGTAAATAATAATACAAAATTAAATACAAAAATAATAACAATAAAATGGTAATAGTCAGTAGTAGAAATGTAATAAATTGAAAAAATCTAAATATGGAAAATTAAACTATAACTAACTTATAACTAAATAACGGTAATCTACATCTGTACTACAACTACCATCATCATCACTACTACTACCATCATCATCATCATCATTAAACTGCTATCATTACCATTACCACCCATACCACTACTATACGGAATGATAAACAACAATAATAATAGTAGTAACAATAATAGTAATATCAATAACAGCAATTATAAGTAAGTTACTGCTTACTATGCGGATGTTACTATTCAGTGTCCCTCAGGCTATGGCAGGCAAATACATATTTGGCTGCAAGAGGAGCCATTGCTCCTTCGCCCATGAGTATTTTTAGTTTTTCCTCTGGATTTAATGAGTTAAAATTTGGAATAAATGTAGTCATTTCTGTGAATAATGTATCTCTTGGTGAGGAATATTTATCACAGTAAAGGAGAAAGTGCATCTCTGTTTCTACCTCCCCTGTCGTGCAGTGACCACATACCCGCTCCTCTTTGGGTAGCCATGTCTTTTTATGTCTGCCGGTTTCTATTGCCAATCGGTGGTCACTCAGCCTGTACTTGGTAAGGATCTGTCTCTGCTTCGTATCTCTGACAGAGTAGAGATAATCAGCCAATTCATATTCTCTGTTTAGGGTCAGATAGCAATTTAGTCGGCTTTGGGATTTTGTTTCGTTTTTCCAATGTTGTAAATATGAGTCTTTTGATTGGTTCATGATTTTGTTTATTGGAATTCTTTCTTTTGAAGCAGTGCTGGTGTCAGCTTGGTTGGTTAGGTCCAACACCAGCTGACTGAGAGGGCTCGTTTCTGGGCTCAGCTCTTGGGTTTGAAGTGCTTTAAATTGCAGACTAGAATTTAGACTTGAATTTAGATGTCGCCAAAATTTTTATGATCTTTTCTGTATTTTCATTACTACTGGAAAGCGGCCCAATTCTGCCCTACATGCATTAGTTGGTGTATTTCTCTGGACTTGTAGAATTTTCCGACAGAATTCTGCATGTAGGGCTTCAATTGGATGTTTGTCCCACCTTTTAAAGTCCAGTTTATTGAGTGGCCCCCAAATCTCACTTCCGTAAAGAGCTATTGGTAGAATTACACTGTCAAATATTTTGGTCCAAATTCGAATTGGGATGTTGATTTTGAATAATTTCATTTTTATTGCATACAATGCTCTGCGGGCTTTTTCTTTGAGTGCATTCACTGCCATATTAAAGTTTCCCGATGCAGATATGGTCAGACCAAGGTATGTGTAATTTTNTCCTCTTTGGGTAGCCATGTCTTTTTATGTCTGCCGGTTTCTATTGCCAATCGGTGGTCACTCAGCCTGTACTTGGTAAGGATCTGTCTCTGCTTCGTATCTCTGACAGAGTAGAGATAATCAGCCAATTCATATTCTCTGTTTAGGGTCAGATAGCAATTTAGTCGGCTTTGGGATTTTGTTTCGTTTTTCCAATGTTGTAAATATGAGTCTTTTGATTGGTTCATGATTTTGTTTATTGGAATTCTTTCTTTTGAAGCAGTGCTGGTGTCAGCTTGGTTGGTTAGGTCCAACACCAGCTGACTGAGAGGGCTCGTTTCTGGGCTCAGCTCTTGGGTTTGAAGTGCTTTAAATTGCAGACTAGAATTTGGACTTGAATTTAGATGTCGCCAAAATTTTAATGATCTTTTCTGTATTTTCATTACTACTGGAAAGCGGCCCAATTCTGCCCTACATGCATTAGTTGGTGTATTTCTCTGGACTTGTAGAATTTTCCGACAGAATTCTGCATGTAGGGCTTCAATTGGATGTTTGTCCCACCTTTTAAAGTCCAGTTTATTGAGTGGCCCCCAAATCTCACTTCCGTAAAGAGCTATTGGTAGAATTACACTGTCAAATATTTTGGTCCAAATTCGAATTGGGATGTTGATTTTGAATAATTTCATTTTTATTGCATACAATGCTCTGCGGGCTTTTTCTTTGAGTGCATTCACTGCCATATTAAAGTTTCCCGATGCAGACAATAGGTAGGATATGTAACAATGTTCCTTATGAACACAATGTACGTTGCAACTTCAAGAACAAGCGCAGCCGCCAAAGTGGGATTCACATCAGTGAAAAACACATGGCAATCTGAAACAAAAAACTTTTATAGCGACATTATTGACAATAGCCTAAACACGCTCTTCATATTTATTTTCAACATGGAAAGTGATAATGGTTTTAAACTAAGTCTATGTGGGTTTCGATTAGAAATAACTACCGCACCCTTCTTATTATTTGTAGACACACACAGAACCAACTTCAGGAAGTGATCGAATATTAAGTCCTGGCCTACCAAGGCGTAAACCTACAGAAGGGTCTGCGTGATCATGGCAGGGGCGGTGGTATGGACGGGCCTTAGGGGGGCTACCATACCTTCTTGCCCCTCCAAATACAATTTTGAAATATTTGTCATTTATTTGACCGAGATGTACGCCGACAGAAAGACCCATCAATCTCAAATAAAGCATCCGAGCGAGCGAAACAGCGCCCCTCTGTCTCAGTATGTGTAGACAATGTATCTGATGCTGTCTGGACCAAAAGAGTATGGCATGTCATATTATTTATGGCCAAACAGCATCAGATACATCAAATCATTTGTATTTGTCACATACACATGGTTAGCAGATGTTAATGCGAGTGTAGCGAAATGCTTGTGCTTCTAGTTCCGACCATGCAGTAAAATCTAACAAGTAATCTAACAATTCACAACAACGACCTTATACACACAGTGTAAAGGAATGAATAAGACTATGTACATAAAAATATATGGATGACCGATGGCCGAACGGCATAGGCAAGATGGTATAAAGTACAGTATATACATATGAGATGAGTAATGTAGGGTATGTAAACATTATATAAAGTGGCATTGTTTAAAGTGACTAGTGATACATTTATTAGTAGGTTAAAAATTAATAATTTCACCGATCTCTAAACTCAGTCATACAACCGTCGTCGGTGAGTTACAATCACTACCGACAAATTGTCAGACTACCGGAACTCTATCTTCGACAAAAAGTCAGAGAGCCAGGGTCGAAACTACGTGGACATGACTGGAGCGGAAGACCTACTATCGCCCCACTTGTCCGAGTGGCTCGGGTGGTTGTGGTCCTTGATGATCTTTTTGGCCTTCCTGTGACATCGAGTGCTGTAGGTGTCCTGGATGGCAGGTAGTTTGCCCCCGGTGATGCGTTGTGCAGACCCCACAATCAATCAAATTTGTTTATAAAGCCCTTATTTTATCAGTTGATGTCACAAAGAGCTGTACAGGAACCCAGCCTAAAACCCCAAACAGCAAGCAATGCAGGTGTAGAAGCACGGTGGCTAGGAAAAACTCCCTAGAAAGGCTAGAACCTAGGAAGAAACCTAGAGAGGAACCAGGCAATGAGGGGTGGCCAGTCCTCTTCTGGCTGTGCCGGGTGGAGATTATAACATGTTCAAATGTTCATAGATGACTAGCAGGGTCAAATAATAATAATCACAGTGGCTGTAGATGGTGCAACAGGTCAGCACCTCAGGAGTAAATGTCAGTTGGATTTTCATAGCCTATCATTCAGAGTATCTCTACCGCTCCTGCTGTCTCTAGAGAGTTGAAAACAGCAGGTCTGGGACAGGTAGCACTTCCGGTGAAGAGGTCAGGGTTCCATAGCTGCAGGCAGAACAGTTGAAACTGGAGCAGCAGCACGACCAGGTGGACTGGGGACAGCAAGGAGTCATCAGGCCAGGTAGTCCTGAGGCATGGTCCTAGGGCTCAGGTCCTCCGAGAGAGAGAAAGAAAGAAAGAGAAAAAGAGAGAATTAGAGAGAGCCTACTTAAATTCACACAGGACACCGGATAAGACAGGAGAAATACTACAGATATAACAGACTGACCCTAGCCCCCCAACACAAACTATTGCAGCATAAATACTGGAGGCTGAGACAGGAGGGGTCGGGGAACACTGTGGCCCCGTCCGACGATAACCCCGTACAGGGCCAAACAGGCAGGATATAACCCCACCCACTTTGCCAAAGCACAGTCCCCACACCACTAGAGGGATATCTTCAACCACCAACTTACCATCCTGAGAAAAGGCCGAGTATAGCCCACAAAGATCTCCCCCACGGCACAACCCAAGGGGTGCACCAACCCGGACAGGAAGATCACGTCAGTGACTCAACCCACTCAAGTGACGCACCCCTCCTAGGGACGGCATGGAAGAGCACCAGTAAGCCAGTGACTCAGCCCCTGTAATAGGGTTTGAAGCAGAGAATCCCAGTGGGGAGAGGGGAACCGGCCAGGCAGAGACAGCAAGGGCGGTTTGTTGCTCCAGTGCCTTTGCATTCACCTTCCCACTCCTGGGCCAGACTACACTCAATCATAGGACCTACTGAAGAGATGAGTCTTCAATAAAGACTTAAAGGTTGAGACCGAGTCTGCGTCTCTCACATGGATAGGCAGACCATTCCATAAAAATGGAGCTCAATAGGAGAAAGCCCTGCCTCCAGCTGTTTGCTTAGAAATTCTAGGGACAGTAGGAGGCCTGGTAGGAGCAAGTCTATGTAATGCTTTGTAGGTTAGCAGTACAACCTTGAGATCCAATCCCGTGAGCGGGATCGTTTTCAGAGCAAACAAACCGCGCCAAATTCAAAATAAAAATGAGTAAATTTAACATTCATGGAAATACAAGTGTTGCATATGGTTGCAAAGATTAGAGTCTTGTTAATATCACAGCGTTGTCAGATTTCAAAAAGGCTTTACGGCGAAAGCACAACATTTGATTGTTTGAGGATAGCACCTCTCATATTTTATGCATTAGCATAAATTCATAACCAGCGTGGGTCTCACAAAACACATATAAGAGCTAAAATAAATCGATTACCTTTTGGTGATCTTCTGCTGAGGGCAATCCGAAGTGTCCAAGCAAGACAATTCATGTTTCTTTTGTTAGAAAAAGTCATTGTTTATATCCATAAATCTCTGTTTGGTTGGCGCGTAATGTTCAGATAATCCACCAAGCATTCACTGTCTACTCGCCCGTTGTACAGTGAAGAGAAAGCTTTCAAATTTTACCTATCTACTTTGCCCAAACAAATCAAACATCATTTATAGTGTATTCTTAGGTATCCTTTTATCTATATTAGTTATTATATTTCACACGGATAGTATCCTAAATGATATAAAAGGAAAATAAAGAGGAACGCGCTCACGGTCTCGCGCACCGAAAATGATATTGACTTCCTGGGTCCTCTTACAAATTCTTCTTCTATAAGGCTCTGTTCCAAGATAAACGCATGAAACACTGTCTAAAGACTGTTGACATCTAGTGGAAGCCATAGGTACTGCAATCTGGGAGCTATTTCACTGGAAATCCCATAGGCTTCCATTGAAAGTGAGAGAAGGTCAAAAGAAAAAAGATTTCCGGACAGAAATTCCTCTGGTTTTTGCCTGCTATATCAGTTCTGTCAAATAAATGATAAATATTTCAATATTTTATTTGGACAGGCAAGGAGGTATGGTACAGTAGGGCGGGCCTGGCCCCCTAGGTCCAGCCCATAACACCAGCTCTGCTTTATGAACAAATATTGATATAATAACCATCATACCGAAGTAAACTTACAGTTACGCCACTCTGGTGCAGCGGTCTAAGACACTACATCTCAGTGCTAGAGGTGTCACTACAGCCACCCTGGTTTGAATCCAGGCTGTATAACAACCGGCTGTGATTGGGAGTCCCATAGGGCGGGGTACAATTGGCCCAGCGTTGTCCGGGTTTGGCCGGTGTAGGCCGTCATTGTAAATAAGAATTTGTTCTTAACTGACTTGCCTAGTTAAATAAAAGGTTAACCTCTTTGCGCTAGTTGGGACGGTCACGTCACACATCGACAACATCCGGTGAAATTGCAGAGCGCCAAAATCAAATTACAGAAATACCATTCAAAAGCTTAGAATCTTGTTAATCTAACAGCGTTGTCAGATTTAAAAAAGGATTTACGGCGAAAGCAGAACATTTGATTGTCTGAGGACAGCACCCCCACTCAAAAACTCAATTAGCATAATAACATAACCAGCAGAGGTGTCACAAAACTCAAAAATAGCATGAAATAAATTGCTTACCTTTGAAGATCTTCATCTGATGGCATACCCAAGCGTCCCGGTTACACAATAAAAGGTCCTTTTGTTCGATAAAGTCCCTCTTTATATCCGTATAGCTCCGTTTGGTTGGCGCGTGTTGTTCAGTAATCCACCTGCCCAAAGGGTTCATCCATGCAGACAAACAATATCCCAAAAGTACCGGTAAAGTTCGTCGAAACAAGTCAAACAGCATTTCTAATCAATACTCAGATACTCTAAAATGAATATAAATGATAATGTTTCAGACAGAATATAGCCTGATGAATAGAAGAGAAAAAGAGCTAAGAGCGCGCTGACTGTTACGCGCGAAATCCATAACAGTACACTTGATGTGACCTCAGGAAGAACTTCTCTAACTCCTTGGTTTTTCAAGATAAAAGCTTGAAACCTTTTTCTAAAGACTGTTGACATCTAGTGGAAGCAATCTGGGAGCTATTCCCCTATATAACCAATAGGCCTTCAATTGAAAACTGGTCACCTCAAAAAATCAGTTCTGTTATTCTCACAGACCTTATTTTAACAGTTTTAGAAACGTCAGAGTGTTTTCTATCCAAAGCGACTAATTATATGCATATCCTAGCTTCTGGGCCTGAGTAACAGGCAGTTTACTTTGGGCACGTTTTTCATCCGAACTTCCAAATACTGCCCCCTAGCTCAAACAAGTTAAATAAAAAAATAAAACAATTACATGATTATATGGTGTGTGGTCTCACTATGACTCAGGAAACCATGCCGTTTATTAGGGTACAGATGAAATAAGTAGGGGTGCAACTTTCACTGGGTACATGTCCCCCCCCACATTCTGAAATTGCATTTTAGTCCCCCCTCCATTTTATCATTACAATGTGAAAGAAAAAGAGGCAACGGGTGCTTTAGAACCATACGGACACCTCAGAGCGTGGCTGTGTGAAGGCAAAGCTTACAAGCTTCTGGAAGGCTGGCTGGACCAGCACGGGAGAGTTGAGCATGGTTCAGTGTGTATGTGTTGCCCTCTTTCACCGAGTTGTGCAAGCAAGCAGAGCAGAAACTGGCTACTCTTTAGTTGACTGATGTAGCTGGCAAGGTAAGGTGCTGTTTAACTTAACCCCAAAAAAAGAAACTCGTTTTTCTGAATGTTAGCTAATGTTTCATCCTCTCTTGACTGAGTAACTACCACAGCCAGGTCAGCTCTTGCCTCAAGCTATCTGTCAGATAGCGATATGAGGTGGCTATTATTACTATCTAACAGTTGTTGTTTGTATGGATATGTTTTGTACCTTTGTTTTGTCCCGTTTCAACAGAAGTAAATGAACTTGGCTAGCTTTTGCTAATTGATGTACAGTTAGAATGAAAGAGCTGGCCAAAAGTTGGCAAAAGTTAGCTGTCCTTTTTGCCTCCTCAATCTCACTAGACCTGAATCAAACCATGAAACCATCGGCCAAACGATTGAAGATTGATATTGTGACGTTTTTTCAGTGTAACGTGAGTTTTTATTAATCAGTATGGCAATGTAATGTTATTGGTATGTCAGTTTCCCTAGCTAATTCCCTACTTTTCACACTGACACAGTAATAAATAGCTCTAATGTTACAGGCTTTACTGTCATGGTGCACAGTAGAAGTCTGAGCTGGACTGATTTCTTCATCCCGCTCCTGCCTGCACCAGCGGCTTTCTGTCCGACTCCCACCCGCAACCACAAAAACTGGTCCCAAACCCCACAATGTTATTTTAGACATATGTGGGGCAGCTCACTTGCCAGCCATAGTCTGTATTACTGGGGTAGATCAGCCAATATGCTAGATGTAGGTTGAAGAGAGCAGAGTTGGAGAGACTTGCACTTTCTCTTGAGCTATTCTTATAGCCTACCTTATAGGAGTGGGAAGATTTTCAGAAGGAGAAATATGGGTGATCAATATTTAGGCCTTTCTAGGCAATGTTGTAAACTATAGCTTAATCATAGGCCTATTTAGGAAGTACATTTCCTTTGAAAGATACTTTTGGCCATGTAGTGTATGTGGACACCCCTTCAAATTAGTGGATTCAGCTATTTCAGCTGTATAAAATCAAGCACACCGCCATGCAATCTCCATAGACAAACATTGTCAGTAGAATGGCCCGCACTGAAGAGCTCAGTGACTTTCAACGTGGCACTGTCATAGGATGTCACCTTTCCAACAACTCAGTTTGTCAAATTTCCACATTGCTAGAGCTGCCCCGGTCAACTGTAAGTGTTGTTATTAGTGTGAAGTGGAAACGTACCTCTGGAAGCAACATCAGCACAATTTAAATTTACTTTTTATTTAACCTTTATTTAACTAGGCAAGTCAGTTAAGAACAAATTCTTATTTACAATGATGGCCTACCCCGGCCAAAACCTCCCCTAACCCAGACGACGCTGGCCCAATTGTGCGCCGCCCTATGGGACTCCCGATCACCACCGATTGTGATACAGCCCGGGATTGAACCAAGGTCTATAGTGACGCCTCTAGCACTGAGATGCAGTGCCTTAGACCGCTGCGCCACTCGGGAGGCCAAAACATTTGCATTGGCCGGGAATAACTGTTCGTCGGGAGCTTCATGAGGAGGAATAATGGTCTGGGGCTTTTTTTTTTTTTTTTTTACGTTCGGGCTAGGACCCTTAGTTCCAGTGAAGGGAAATCTTAACTCGACAGCATACAATGACATTCTAGATGTTTCTGTGCGTCCAACTTTGTGGCAACAGTTTGGGGAAAGCCCTTTCCTGTTTCAGCATGACAATGCCCTCGTGCACAAAGTGAGGTCCATACAGAAATGGTTTGTTGAGATCAGTGTGGAAGAACTTGACTGGCCTGCACAGAGCCCTGACCTCAACCCCATCAAACACCTTTGGGATGAATTGGAACGCCGACTACGAGGCAGACCTAATCGCTCAACATTAGTGCCTGACCTCACTAATGCTGTTGTGGCTGAATGGAAGCAAGTACCTGCTGCAATGTTCCAACATCTAGAGGAAAGCCTTCCCAGAAGAGTGGAGGCTGTTGTAGCAGCAAAGGGGGGACCAACTCCTTATTAATGCCCATGATTTTGGAATGAGATGTTCGACGAGCAGGTGTCCACATACTTTTGGTCATGCAGTGTTACTGCCCCCTGCTTCTCTGCCCATGTGTAGGCTATAGCCTACTCTATTTAATTGAGAACACATGCGCACCTGATCGTGCAGGTATGGCTACTGAACTGGAAGCAGGAAGAATGGTGACAGTGACACTTGCTACGTTATGCATAGGCCTATAGGATATAGCCGACCTTTTAGGAGGACGATTTGCAGGCAAAGACAAATAAATGGGTAATCAATACATATTAAAAAGGTGCAACGCTCGCTCACCATAGTAGCCTAACCTATGTGTGTGTTGTGCCTTTTCCTTTTCAATGATGATTCAATGTTTTGATTCCACTTTGACTTACGTTGGACCCTCCACTTCTTTCCAATATCAATATTTATTTGCAGACACTGTAGTAAACTACAGTCTAATCATATTTAAGTTAACTGCCATGTGATTCTCTACTCATGTAGACAGCCTACTCTATTTCAATGAGACCACACATACTAGGCGCACTTGAACTCTCACGCCCAACTAGGGGAGGTAGGCTACTGAAGTTGAAGCAGCGAATTCTAAGTGTGTGAATAATGCAAAACAATGTGCTTTTAATACAATAGGTAGGCTACACATACAAAGCAGAAAGAGGACCGTTTCCATTGCTCCCACCTGCAGACCGTGCAGCAATGATCTCTGTCGCATCCCGCAGACATCCCGCGTGAAAGCAGCCCTCTAGTACACACAACACTATGCTCATCATGTCTTAGCAGGATCAGATGGTGACAAGGATCCCAGCAGGGTCAGAAAGCCAGGGAAGACCAGTCTATGGAGCCCAGGTGAATTTTGCAGTATATTAACAATATCAGTGAATGATACAAAGTTCCACCTTGAATTGTTGGGTAGACCTACAGTAGCTACAGGACAGCAGCTTAAGTTTAAAACTACAGTCTGGGATCTGGGAGTAATGGTAATTTCAATTATTGATTAATTTATTCTATTCTTGGTTAAAATTATGTATAAATGTACATCAAGGTAATTCTTTGTCATGCCTCATCTTAGGAGGATCAGATGGTGACAGGGGTTTCAGCAGGGTCATGCAGTCAGGGAAGACCACTCTGTGATGTATCTCAGGTGAATTTTTGCAGATACAACACTCTCTGTGTATGAAACACTGGACAAGCCAGATGCTATTTTAAGGCAGTCTGACAAACCTCCAAAGTTGATTTCCTAACTGTATCAAGGGTTGATAGAGGCTTTTCCCGATGACACAAAACATGTAAAACAAAAATGTGAGGAAGACTTGGTAGAAGCTATTGATGATGATGAATGGATACAGATATGTTTGAATGCCCAGTCAGGTTCATATAATGTCAGACATAAGTTACTGCAGTTTAAGACCATCTATAGAACATACTATATGCCAATGTAACTGAATAACATGCATTCAGAAATGTCATTCCTCTGCTGGAGCTGTAAAACACAAAAGGGGACGTATTTGCATATGTTATGGTTTTGTGAAGGCTGGCTGAATTCTGGCAAAGAGTATGCTCTTTTATCTCAGCAGTCCTACAGATTCTCCCTTCGCCCTGTTTTTGTTTGCTTTAAATGTTGATATTGGAGAATTATCTGAAGAAACTGCATTCATAGCAGATAAGAAATGTATTGCCATTAATTGGAAAGTTGGTTATCTTCCCACAATGTCAAGTTATATATCACTAGCTTTGATTTATTACCAGATTAAGGGTATACTGGGCAACTTTCACAAGGTCTGGATGCCTTATAGGGAATTCAGTACGACTAAAGGAGTCTGTATTGAAAACATGCCCACGCCAGGGGAGATACCTATTTAGGCAATCCATAGCTGCTGGGGGTCTGGAGTCCTGTGGGTGGTCACTCTGGCCTTAGCCTAACACACCCAAAACCAATAATATATGTTTCACTAAGATCTTAAAGCTGAGTGGGTTGTGTTGGGTTGGGGCGCTGCAGGGTGGTGGACCCCTTGGGACAGGACGGGGTGACCCAGCTATATTGTGTAGAAGTAAAAAGAGATCTACAGTACTATTAGTCCTATGAAATTTATTATATGGAGGATTTGCTGTTTCTGTGTGTTAATGTATATTTGAGGTGTACACTGCATTTGGAAAGTATTCAGACCTCTTGACTTTTTCCAAATTTTGTTACGTTACAGCCTTATTCTAAAATGGATTAAATAACAAAAAATCCTCATTAATCTACACACAATACCCCATAATGACAAAGTGAAAACAGGTTTTTAGAAATGTTAGTAAAAAAAACATATATACTTATTTACATAACTATTCAGACCCTTTGCTATGAGACTCGAAATTGAGCTCAGGTGCATACTGTTTCCATTGATCATCCTTGAGATGTTTCTACAACTTGATTGGAGTCCTCTTGTGGTAAATTCAACTGATTGGACATGATTTGGAAAGGCACACACCTGTCTATTTAAGGTCCCACAGTTGACAGTGCATGTCAGAGCAAAAACCAAGCCATGAGGTCAAAGGAATTGTCTGTATAACTCCGAGGCAAGATTGTGTCGAGGCACAGATCTGGGGAAGGGTACCAAACATTTATGCCAGATTGAAGCTCCCCAAGAACACAGTGGCCTCCATCATTCTTAAATGGAAGAAGTTTGGAAACACCAAGACTCTTCCGCCCGGCAATCGGGGGTGAAGGGCCTTGGTTAGGGAGGTGAACAAGAACCTGATGGTCACTCTGACAGAGTAACTCTGTGGAGATGGGAGAACCTTCCAGAAGGACAACCATCTCTGTAGCACTCCACCAATCAGGCCTTTATGGTAGAGTGGCCAGACGGAAGCCACTCCTCAGTAAAAGGCACATGACAGCCCACTTGGAGTGTCCCAAAGGCACCTAAAGGACTCTCAGATCATGAGAAACAAGATTCTCTGGTCTGATGAAATCCAGATTTAACTATTTGACCTGAATGCCAAGCGTCACGTCTTGAGGAAACCTGGCACCATCCCTACGGTGAAGCATTGTGGTGGTAGCATCATTCTGTGTGGATGTTTTTCAGCGGCAGGGACAGGGAGACTAGTCAGGATCAAGGGAAATATATAGGGAGCAAGGTATAGAGAGATCCTTGATGAAAACCTGCTCCAGAGCGCTCAGGACCTCAGACTGGGGCGAAGGTTCACCTTCCAAAAGGACAACGACCCTAAGCACACAGCCAAGACAATGCAGGAGTCTAGTCTCTGAATGTCCTTGAGTGGCCCAGCCAGAACCTGGACTTGAACCTGATCGAACATCTCTGGAGAGACCTGAAAATAGCTGTGCAGCGATACTCCCCATACCACCTGACAGAGCTTGAGGTTATCTTCAGAGAAGAATGGGAGAAACTCCCCAAATACAGGTGTGCCAAGCTTGTAGCGCCATACCCAAGAAGACTCAAGGCTGTAATCGTTGCCAAAGGTGCTTCAACAAAGTACTTAGTAAAGGGTCTGAATACTTATATAAATGTGATATTTCCGTTTTTTACTTTTAATAAATTCGCAAAATATTCTAAAAACCTGTTTTTGCTTTGTCATTATGGGGTATTGTGTGTAGATTGATGAAGGAAAAAAATATTTAATCCCTTTTAGAATAAAGCTGTAACGTAACAAAATGGGGAAAAAGTCAAGGGGTCTGAGTACTTTCCGAATGCTCTGTATGTGAAGAATACG
Organism: Hucho hucho; assembly: GCA_003317085.1. Taxonomy (NCBI): domain Eukaryota; kingdom Metazoa; phylum Chordata; class Actinopteri; order Salmoniformes; family Salmonidae; genus Hucho; species Hucho hucho. Next base: position 28,782 of record QNTS01002569.1, on the reverse strand, counting down.
TGGGATAGTTTATGTACAGCAATAGTTGAATAGGATGACCTTAACTAGAATACGGTATATACATATGAAGTGGGTAAAACAGTATGTAAACATTATTAAAGTGACCAGTGTTCCATCCATGTCTATGTTGTACCTTGGCTGCAAAGGGAACGAGAGGGTCCAACTTGAACAGGGCATGAATCTGTACAGGAAAGCACATTAAGCTATAGATGGATGGATGGATAGACCGTTTGTGTTTTTTTGTGTGCGTTTTTTTTGTTTCCAAAACATTCCCTTGTGAACAAAGAAAATGAAAGGTAGGAACTGGGAAGGAACTTGTGTTTGGAGAGAGTTGAGTTATTGACTAGACTGGTGTGGGTCGGGCTGGTGGGGGTCAAGAGTTGTTCATTTGTTAGGCTATTGGTTAAAGGTGCAACACAATATTTATTATTGAATTACCTTTGATCAAGTTTAGTCTAATGAATCACTTAAACATATTTAATAATGATTTCTTACCTAGCTTGATGATTTGTGGGCATTTGTGCTTACTTTTTGTTCTAAATACTGGATTGTGTAAAAATGCAGGCAATTAGCTTTATAACCCCCAGACACCCCGCTAAGTTATTTCCCACCCACTTCTAAAAACAAAGTGGTTCCCCTGGAAATAAGTTATGAACTTCCCAGGGTGGTGAAAGTGCACGCAATCTTAATGTTCCTTTACAATAAATATTGAGGGTCTTATTCTGGTGACATGATTATCGATACTTGACTACCATAATAATCTCATCATGTAGACTAGCCTACCAGCACAGCCTACCCGCACTGTATCTGAGAGCTGTTGGCTAGAACACAGGTGCCAAGACCAGAGTAGGCATTTTGCTATTCAGCGCAACAGTTTTTGTGACAAAACTATCGGTGAGTTGAAAATGCGATGGAAACACATTGAACTTCAGATTTTTATTCCCGGTACATGAAAATGTAAGCGAAAAAGTACATTTTGTGTGATTTTGATTAGGATCCCCATTAGCCGATGCCAATGGCGACATTACAGACAAAATACTTTACAATTTACATACATTTAAAAACATTAACATGTAGTGTGTGTACATCTATCAGTTCCACATACATGTCAATACATACCCACAACAAGTAGGTCACATGGGGGAGAGGAGTTGTGCCGTGAGGTGTAGCTTTATTTTCTAAACAAGGTTTGCTGTTCACTTGCGCTATATAAGACGAGAGTTCCAGACTAGAGGTCGACCGATTAATCGGCAAGGCCTATTAATTATGGGCGATTTCAAGTTTTCATAACAATCGGTAATCAGCCTTTTTGGACACCGATTACATTGCAATCCACGAGGAGACTGCGTGGCAGGCTGACCACCTGTTACGCAAGTGCAGCATCAAAAGGACCTTGTGGCTGCAAGCAGCCAAGGTAAGTTGCTAGCTAGCATTACACTTATCTTATAAAAAACAATCAATCTTCACATAATCACTAGTTAACTACACATGGTTGATGATATTACTAGGTTAACTAGCGTGCCCTGCGTTGCATATAATCAAAGCGGTGCCTGTTAATTTACCATCGAATCACAGCCTACTTCAACTTCACCAAACGGTTTATGATTTAACAAAAGCTCTTTCGCGAAAAAAGCTCAATCGTTACACAAATGTACCTAACCATAAACATCAATGACTTTCTTAAAATCAATACACAGAAGTATATTTTTTAAACCTGCATATTTAGTTAAAATATATGCATGTTAGCAGGCAATATTAACTAGGGAAATTGTGTCACTTCTCTTGCGTTCAGGGCAAGCAGAGTCAGGGTATATGCTGCAGTTTGGGCTGCCTGGCTCGTTGTGAACTGTGTGAAGACCATTTCTTCCTAACAAAGACCGTAATTAATTTGCCAGAATTTTACATTATTATGACATAACATTGAAGGTTGTGCAATGTAACAGAAATATTTAGACTTAGGGTTGCCACCCGTTCGATAAAATACAACCTATAACTTCTTAACTGGGAATATTAAAGAACTGGGAATATTAAACCACCAGCTTTCATATGTTCAGAGCCAGGAACTTAAACGTTAGCTTTTTTTACATGGCACATATTGCACTTTTACTTTCTTCTCCAAAACGGTGTTTTTGCATTATTTAAACCAAATTGAACATGTTTCATTATTTATTTGAGACTAAATTTATTTTATTTATGTATTATATTAAGTCAAAATAAAAGTGTTCATTGTTCATTCGGTTTTGTTGTAATTGTCATTATTACAAATATATAAAAATCGGCCGATTAATCGGTATCGACTTTTCTTGGTCCTCCAATATCAGTATCGGTATCGGCATTGGAAAATCATAATCAGTCAACCTCTATTCCATACACTCATGTGCTCTACGTCATCACACAGCCTTTTATCCTCAAAAAGTCTGTTTGATGGAAACATATCTCTGGTGGAATATTGTTTTATGCAGAATCCAGCAAGCAGAATTCTAGACATAAAAAGTAAGGGTTGATAATAATGTCACTTTCAATGCCAATAGGGTTAGAACTACATATTTATACCCTAACCATAATGTGTTACCCTGGACACATTGATACTCTGATACATGTATGAAATGTCTGCTTTTCCAGATCTTTATCATAAAGTGGGAGGGGAGCTGGTGTTGAAACCAGACAGGTCCACAGTGACTGGCCCCATCACAAGCATCCTATGGAAGCATGGGAAGAACAAGGTGGTAGAGTGGGACAAGGATTTTGGTGGTCTGGACATCTATGCTGCCTTCAAAGGCCGTACAACCCTGAACCAGACTACTGGAGAGCTGAGAATCAGTGGATTGAAGAAAACAGACAGTGGAGTTTATTATGTGGAGTTCAACAGCAAACTGCTTGACAGGACTTATAAACTATCTGTTATCAGTAAGTGTTTCTCTGTGTGTGTGTGTGTGTGTGTGTGTGTGTGTGTGTGTGTGTGTGTGTGTGTGTGTGTGTGTGTGGTCATGTAGAAACAGCAGGTTATGTAGTGCCTCAAGCATTTTCCCAAATTATTCCTGTTTCTTTCCTCTATTTACAGAGGCAGTCCCCAAACCCACAATCGCTTATACCTGCAACTCCAACAAAACCTCCTGCACTCTGACCTGTGAGGGTGACACCACAGATGCTGAACCAGTCACCTACAGCTGGAAAGTGGGAGAGGGAGCGTGGGAGGATGGAGGAAAACAGCTGATTGTCTCTAAGAGCGACACTGGAAAATCAACCAACAATTACAAGTACATCTGCAAGATGAATAACGATGTTAGTGGAGAAGGGGAAGTCAGCGAGCCAGTTGGAGAAGTGTTTGGTCCAGGTGAGTGGACACTCATAAGTGTGTTACCGTCTTATGTATTGATATGTTAGTTACACTGCTAGTGTTGTAGGACATTTTTAATGCTGCACTATGTTGAATACCTGATCAACTCCTGTAAAAGTATCAGTACAAAATGTGTTTTCATTTCAGAGCCTTCTGAAGTCAGTGTTGGTGGGATTGTTGGTGTTGTAGTTCTTGTTCTTGTTGCCTTCATAATAGGTAAGCACATCTATATTAACAGAGCACTGCACATGTACATAGTTGTGAAGCACAGATTGACATAACAGCAGCAACAACAGTGAGCTATACCCCCTGAAGGGGATACCTGTTCTACCTGTATTTACAGTAGTGTTCAGGCTACTGTTAAAGTCAAGACAAGGGGTTAGATGCACCACCTGCTGTAGGGAACAGTCTTCGTAATGTGTCACAGTTAGGCACCAATTTGGACCGGGCACAGAATGGATTAGCCTAATCTGAATTAATCAGCAAAAAGGATGGTAATTATTATCTATTGCATAGATGTGAAATCGCTGGCTAGGTTATTTTACCTTTGTCATTGGCTACATCCATCCTCTTTTTATCAATCGAATGGCTCAACAGGCAAGTTTTACTTTCATTTTTACAGAAAGCTCATGTCTGCTACATAGGCTGAATACATAGCCACAGTCAACATATTATATAACTGTTAGTTACAAGCAAACTAGAAAAAGGACTTCAAAGAAAAGGCTCCCAGTGCCTCTGAAAATGTGGGCCATGAAACCACGGAAAGCCATTAATTTGCAATGCAAGAGAAGCGAAGTGGCAGGGGACAGTTTGACGATGCGAGCATGGGCTAGGGTCGGGAACAGGGCGGGACCAAAGTCAGGGAAAGCTGAACTTTATGCAAGTACTTCCCGCCATCGCGACGCACTTGAAGTACATCACAACACAAGTCAATAAAACATAATGTTAGGAAACAGCTAATAATAAGTCATGGGTAGAATCTTAATTATTTACTCCTCGCGTCCTCTCTCCTCGCTTCCTTCTTAAAACCCATTGGAGGAGAAGGTCAGAGGGGAGGGACCTCTGGCTTTCTCATCCAATGGGTTTTGAGAAGTAGTTGGGAGGAGAGAGGACGCAAGGTGTATGCCACTGAGATTCTCCACTAGTCGCACAAGTATGCTACGTTTTCCATACAATATTGACCTCACCCTTTAACTTTAATGTGACTGTGCATAAGGCCTATCTACAGGTCCATAAAAGGATGGTTCATTTTGGCTGTGTGTGTGTGGCTTTACCATAAGACGTAGTTCAGTTACTCTCCAACCATGGGGGTTTCCACCAGGGGCTTCCATTGGGTATAGCAGGGTAGCTCAAGAACAATCATTTAAGAAAGTAGACTAAAATCATTCCAATCCTGTTTAAAATGCAACGTCTGTTTAGAGTATTGGATGGCATGGCTCGGAGAGCAGCTGCCAGCATGGTGCCTTTTCTTTCACTTTTAGAAAGCAGAGAATAGAGTGCCAGTTTGTTTTGCCAGTCAGCAGTTTAGGCCGGTCGCCGATTGCTTTGAATTTGATGTCAGCATTTGAACTCGGCCTTGTAAGCCTTGTTGTCATCTGATTGGGAGGTGGGGGAGCCCTACTTTTTGGTGACCATTTCAAACCTAAAGCTATTTTATTACTAATAAAATATAGGTTGTGATAGCTGTAGCCTAAATTGTATCTTCATTCATTCGGCCCAGTAGGCTAGTGCCATTTTGGTTTCATGTATTGTAAAAATAAACACAACTGAACAACTTCCCGAAAAATACATGTCCTGATTTTTTTATAAAGCTAGGCTACTTATGGTTTTTAGTCCTCTGCATTCTTTCGTGTGCTCTCCTCCTGTGTCGTTGAAGACACTAATGACTTCCCACCAACATTGTCTCGTGCTCTTCCCACTTTCTACAAAGACCGTTGGTGGGAAGTCATTATAGATCTACACTGTATGCACCGTTCCACAAGGGCAACCTTTTTCATCTGGAGAGCCTATTTACAATTATTCCTACCATTTCTAAAGTTCTGCGTGCCAGTTATGATTTTCATATACGCATTGTAGGCTACCGAACCGTGTCTAGAAAATATCTAACTGCCCACAGACTGAAGAATTCTATAGCTGTCTACTAGACAGAGGCGCTGTCCATTTAGCACCACACCACGGAGCTCCACTATGCCTACCTGTAACGAGGAGCTGTCCATTCAGCGGTGCTGAATAATGGACGCAGCCTTACATGCTGACTAGACTGGGCACGCGAGTGCGCCATCGCGCATGTTGATTTTTTTCCATCCACACCAGACGCCATCAGGACATGCAGGTTGAAATATCAAAACAAACTCTGAACCAACTATATTAATTTGGTGACAGGTCGAAACACATGAAACAATCATGGCCATTTAGCTAGCTAGCTTGCTGTTGCTAGCTAATTTGTCCAGGGATATAAACATTGGGTTGTACTGTTACATGAAATGCGCAATGTCCTTTTTTCTGGATCTTTGTAGAATTCTTACCCATTTTGAGTCACACAAAATCGTGTTCTCTACTCTGACAATTAATCCACAGATAAAGGGGGAAACCTATTTAGTTTCTAGTAATTCTTTTTATACATTCTTTGTTTCTAGTAATCTCTCTTTCAGTCTTCTTCTGTGGACTTTATATGGTGGTTGGCAACCAACTTTAAGGTGCATTACCACCACCAACTGGACTGGAGTGTGGACCTCAGTTCATCTTTCAATCACCCACGTGGGTATATGCTCCTAAAAACCAATTAGGAGATGGAAGAGGCAGTTCTATTTTAGCGCCCGGCTACGCAGACACTCATTGACCCTCGCAATCATTTTGGATGAAATCATTGAATAACATGCACAGTGCATTCGGAAAGTGTTGAGACCCCTTGACTTTTTCCACATTTTGTTGCGTTACAGCCTTATTCTAAAATGTATTAAATCGTTTTTTTGCCTCATCACTCCACACACAATACCCCATATTGACAAAGCAAAAACAGGTTTAGTATTTTTGCTAATTTATAAAAAATTTAAAACGGAAATATTAAATATACGTAAGTATTCAGACCCATTACTCAATACTTTGTTGAAGCATCTTCGGCAGTGATTACAGGATATGACACTACAAGCGTGGCACACCTCTGACAGCTTGGCACACCTCTGACAGCTTCAGGTCTCTCCAGAGGTGAACCTTTGCCCCAGTCTGAAGTCCTGAGCGCTCTGGAAAAGGTTTTCATCAAGGGTCACTCTGTACTTTGCACCGTTCATCTTTCCCTCGATCCTGACTAGTCTCCCTGCCGCTGAAAAACATACCCACAGCATGATGCTGCCATCACCATGCTTCACCGTAGGGATGGTGCCAGGTTTCCTCCAGACGCAACGCTTACCATTCAGGCCAAAGAGTTCCATCTTGATTTCATCAGACCAGAGAATCTTGTTTCTCATGGTCTGAGAGTCTTTAGGTGCCTTTTGTCAAACTCCAAGCAGGCTGTCATGTGCCTTTTACTGAGGAAAGGCTTCTGTCTGGCCACTCTACCATAAAGGCCTGATTGATGGAGTGCTGATGAGATGGTTGTCCTTCTGGAAGGTTCTCCCATCTCCACAGAGGAACTCTGGAGCTCAGAGTGATCACTGGGTTCTTGGTCACCTCCCTGACCAAGGCCCTTCTCCCCCGATTGCTCAGTTTGGCCAGGCGGTCAGCCCCAGGAAGAGTCTTGGTGGTTCCAAACTTCTTCCATTTAAGAATGATGGAGGCCACTGTGTTCTTGGGGACCTTCAATGCTGCAGAAATGTTTTGGTACCCTTCCGCAGATCTGTGCCTCGGCACAATCCTGTCTCTGTGCTCTATAGACAATTCCTTCAACCTCATGGCTTGGTTTTTGCTCTGACATGCACTGTCAACTGTGGGAACTTATATAGACAGGTGTGTGCCTTTCCAAATCATGTCCAATCAATTGAATTTACCACAGGTGGACTCCAATCAAGTTGTAGAAACATCTCAAGGATGATCAATGGAAACAGTATGCACCTGGGCTCAATTTCGAGTCTCATAGCAAAGGGTCTGAATACTTATGTAAATAAGGTATTTCTGTTTTTTATTTTATTATATATTTGCAAACAATTCTAAAAACCTGTTTTCGCTGTTTTATTATGGGGTATTGTGTGTAGATTGATGAGGATGTAATGTAAGAAAATATGGAAAAAGAGAAAGGGTCTGAATACTTTCTGAATGCACAGTATGTGTACATTTATTTTGCAACACCAGCGGAGTGGTCAGCATGCTAGCTCCCTTTTAAAAGGCATGTGTATATTTTGTCATTTTTGTCATTCTTTGAGGTTGTTTGTCTTCATGCGCCCTTGTCGATTGTAGGCCTTAGTAAGTCCTTCGATTTTTACCTTTTATTTCAATGCATGTGTAGGATTTATCTAGCATAGTTTGCATTCGTCGTCAGCTGTTTAATGCACCGGTTACTTTCACATTGATTTGAAGTCGGCCTTGTGCAGGTACTGTATGCATGCACTCAGAAATGATGTCTCCTTATTGCAGCTTAAACATGTAAATGTGGGTGAAGTCACACTCTATAGCTGATAGAATGGTTAATGCACAGACTTGTACTTTAAGAGGGGTTATTTCTCACTCTGTTAAACCTAACACATAAGATACAGAACCATGTATCAACCTGGAAAATAAAATATATATTGTTTTACTCCTCAGGATTTTTTGTGTGGAAGAAAATGACAGGTAGGATGATTCTCTGTCTCTTCCTGTCTCAATTCTTCATACTCACTGCTTCACAAAAAATATTTTACATTTGCATTCCAGTGAAAACAAAGAACCATTTGAATGAAACTGTTAATAATGTCTTACATTTTTGTGTGCCTTTTTCATCTCAGGATACACTTGGATCGACATTTTGAGCAAGGTTTCTTGTGGAATGTGTGGTAAGTGTTACCTTAACTTGACTCTGATCCATATTCTACCTGCTAACAGGGTCCCCAAAGTAATACAAACACAACATGATTCATGTACTGCACTATATACACAACCTTCCATGCACTGCACACATGCTTCCTCACAGCACAGGACAGGAGTGTTGTTTTTGTCCCATCCCAGAAATCTAGAAACCTGTTTTAATCGAAGTGTGTGTGTGTGTGTGTGTGTGTGTGTGTGAGAGATCACAGCTGTAATCCCACCACCCAGAATATTTCCACGTTTTCTCAACATAACTTTATGCAAACTTAAAGAACAAATACCTCCTGAATTCAAGGAACCTCTTCTACTCTGTTTGCTGTAAACAATGTTGATGGATGGTGTAACTTTACAGGGGATGCAGGCAAATATCAGAATTCTGTTGCCCCGGATACTGTTTATCACACTGTTGGGGATGTTCAGATCACCAACCGTGGAGCTTCAGGAATTCTCTCTAGGGTTGCCGTGGATACAGTTTACAGCACTGTAGGGGAGAAATCTTCTGGAGATTACTCCATGAATCAGAATAACAATCACCCCAGTAACACAGGTAGTACCACTAACACACCTTGTACATGGTACTTCTATGGGGCCATTTTGACAATGCAGATAAGTGGAGATGTTGCCAGAAATGTGTTTCTCATATTATTTGTGGTGGCATTTATTTGAAGAACATGTTTTAGTGACATC